>CAUYLG010004095.1:0-36079 GCA_963573385.1 Cacajao melanocephalus
TATCCTGAAGAGTATTTTCCAGCTTGGATTCATTCTCTTCGTCACATTCAGGTACACCTATCAAACGTAGATTAGGTCTTTTCACATAGTCCCATATTTCTTGGAGACTTTGTTCATTCCTTGTTACCCTTTTTTCTCTAATTTTGCCTTTTCGTTTTATTTCATTGAGTTGATCTTCAACCTCTGATATCCTTTCTTCTGCTTGGTCAATTCGGCTGTTGAAACTTGTGCGTGCTTCGCGAAGTTCTTGTATCGTGTTTTTCAGCTCCATCAATTCGTTTATGTTCCTCTCTAAGTTATCCATTCTCGTTAGCACTTCGTTAAATCTTCTTTCAAGGTTCTTAGTTTCTTTGCATTGGGTTAGTACGTGTTCTTTTAGCTCACAGAAGTTTCTTATTATCCACCTTTTGAAGCCTGATTCTGTCAGTTCATCACACTCATTCTCCGTCAGGCCTTGTTCTCTTGCTGATGAGGAGCTGCGATCCCCTGTAAGAAGAGAGGCATTCTGATTTCGGGTGTTCTCAGCCTTTTTGCACTGGTTTCTTCCCATTTTTGTGGATTTATCCACCTGTCATCTTTGTAATTGCTGACTTTCAGATTGGGTCTGAGTGGATGTCTGGCTTGCTGGTGATGAAGTCTTTTCTGTTTCTTAGTTTTCCTTTGGCAGACGCCCGTTCCCCACAGAGCTAGGCCTTCCCAGGTTCAGCTGTGCTTACTGTGAAACTCAGTCCTCAGCACTTCCAATTGCTGTTCTCCTTGTGGGGATGGGACCAGCTGAGCCCGACTCAAAGGTCACCCAGTCCCGTATACTCCGCACTGAGAAGCACTGTGCCAGGGCGCCAGCTAAATAGCCACACTGGCCAAAAGAGTCACGCTGGCAACCCATGTGGCTCCTCCGCTGGGTATCTCCCAGTTTGTAGGCAACAGAAATTTGTCTGAAATTGCGGCGTCCACTCGCTCTCTGCGCTTTCACTGGGAACTACAGTCCTGAGCTGCTGCTAATCGGCCCTCTTGGATCTCTCTCTCAAAAAAAATCTTAAAATTTGTATGAAACCACAGAAATCTTAAAATTTGTATGAAACCACATTAATAGCCAAATCAGCAATATTGAGCAAAAAGAACAAAGCTAGAGTCTTATACTGTCTGATATCAGTATATACCACAAAGCTATAGTGACCAAACAATATGGTACTTAGCTAAAACAGACACATAGACCAATGGAACAGAATAGAGAGCCCAGAAATAAACCCACACATTTATGGTCAATTGATTTTTTATGAAGGTGCCAAGAAGATACAATCGGGAAAGCACAGTTTATTCAGTAAATGTTGCTGAGAAAACTGGATGTCCACATGCAGAAGAATGAAATTCAACTATCACATGCTATGTATTGTCCATTCTTACACTGCTACTAAGAAATGCCCAAGACTGGGTAATTTATAAAGGAAAGAGGTTCAATTGACTTACAGTTCCACATGACTGGGATGGCCTCAGGAAACATACAATCATGGGGTAGGCAACGGAGAGGCAGGCACCTTCTTCACAGGGAGGCGGCATAGAGTGAATGCAAGCAGGGGAAATGCTAGATGATTATAAAACCATCAGATCCCATGAAACTCACTCATTATCACAAGACCAGCATAGGAGAAACTGCCCCCATGATCCAATTACCTCCACCTGGTCCTCCCTTGTCGTGTGGGGATTATTAAATTTAAGGTGAAATTGGGATGGGGATACAGAGCCAAACCATACAATTCCACCCCAACCCCTCCCAAATCTCATGTCCTCACATTTCAAAACACAGTCCCTTCCAACAGTCCCCCAAAGTCTTAATTAATTCCAGCATTAACCTAAAATGCAAGTATAATGTCTCAACTGAGACAAGGGTCAAGTCCCTTCTGCCTCTGAGCCTGTAAAATCAAAATCAAGTTAGTTAGTTCCTAGATACAAGGGGAGTACAGGCATCAGGTAAATAGAGCCTTTTCAAATGGGAGAAATTGGTCAAGACCAAGAAATTGGCTACAGGCCCCTTGCAAGTCTAAAATCCAATAGGGCAGTCATTAAACATTACCATCCCCAGATGGTCTCCTTTGACTCCATGTCTCACATCCAGGTCATACTGATGTAAGTGGTGGGCTCTCATGGCCTTGGGCTGCTCCACCTCTGTGGCTTTGCAGGGTACACCCTGATCTTAGCTGTTTTCATGAGCTGGCATTGAGTGTCTATGCTTTTTTCATGTGCACAGTGCAAGCTGTCAGTCGATCTATCATTCTTGGACTTGGAGGACGGTGAACCTCTTTGCACAGATCTACTAGGCAGTGCCCCAGTGGGGACTCTTTGTGGGCACTCTGACCTCACATTTCCCATCTGCACTGCCCTAGTAGAGGTTCTTCTTGAGGGCTCCATCCTTGCAGTGAACTGCCTTGACATGTAGGCGTTTCCATACATTCTCTGAAATCTAGGTGGAGGTTCCCAAACCTCAATTCTTGACTTATGTGTACCCACAGGTGCAACACCACATGGAAACCACCAAGGCTTGGGGCTTGCGCACTCTGAAGCAATAGCCCAAGTTGTATCTTGGCCCCTTTTAGCCATGGCTAGAGCTGAAGCAACTGGGACACAGGGCACCATGTCCTGAGGCTGCACGTAACAGGGCAGCCTGGGCCCAAACCATGAAACCATTTTTCCCTCCTAGGCCTCTGGGCCTGTGATGGGAGGGGTTGTGGTAATGGTCTCTGATATGTCCTGCAGACATTTTCCCCATTGTCTTGGTGATTAACATTGGGCTCCTACTTATGCAAATTTCTGCAGCAGGCTTGAATTTCTTCCCAGAAAATGTTTTTTTTTAAAAAATCACATTGTTAGGCTGCAAACTTCTAAAACTTTTATGCTCTGCTTTGTATTGAATGCTTTGCTGCTTAGAAGTTTCTTCTGCCAGATACCCTAAATCATCTCTTTCAAGTTCAAAGTTCCACAGATCTCTAGGGCAGGGGCAAAATGCTGTCCAGTCTCTTTGCTAAAGCACAGCAAGAGTCACCTTTGCTCCATTTCCCAAGACATTTTTCATCTCCATCTGAGATCACCTCAGCCTGGACTTTATTTCACATATCACTAATCAGCATTTTGGTCAAAGCCATTCAACAAGTAGCTAGGAAGTTCCATTTTCCTGTCTTCTTCTTTTTCTTCTTTTGTTTTGAGATGCAATCTTGCTCTGTCACCCAGACTGAAGTTCAGGGGCACGATCTTGACTCACTGCAAGCTCCGCCTCCTGGGTTCAAGCAGTTCTCTGCCTCAGCCTCCCAAATAGCTGGGATTACAGGCACCTGCCACCATGCCTGGCTAATTTTTGTATTTTTAGTACAGATGGAGTGTCACCATCTTGGCCAGGCTGGTCTTGAACTCCTGACCTTGTGATCTACCCTCCTTGGCCTCCCAAAGTGCTGGTATTACAGGCTTGAGCCCTCATGCCCAGCATTTTCCTGTCTTCTTTTTTGCCCTCGAAACTGCTCCAACCTCTGCCCATTACCCAGTTCCAAAGTAGCTTCCACATTTTTGGTTACCCTTAAAGCAGTGCCTCACTACCTCAGTACCAATTTACTGTATTTGTCCATTCTCACACTGCTATGAAGAAATATCTAAGACTGGGGAATTTATAAAGGAAAGAGTTGAATTGACTCACAGTTCTGCATGGCTGGGATGCCTCAGGAAATGCACAATCATGGCTGAAGGCAAAGGAGATGCAGGCACATTCTTCATGGAGGGGCAGGACAGAGTGAGTGCAAGTAGGGGAAATTCCAGCCCCTAAGAAAACCATCAGATCTGGTGAGACTCATTCATTATCACAAGAACAGCATCGGGAAACCACTCTCATGATCCAGTTACCTCCACCTGGTCCTACCCTTGATATGTAGGGATTATTACAATTCGAGGTGAGATTTGGATGGGGTCACAAACCATATCACACTGTATGCAAAAATCAACTCAAAGTGGACTAAAAACTTATATTTAAGACCTGAAACTGTAAAACTTCTAGAAGAAAACACAGAGAAAAAGCTTGATATCATTAGCCTGGGAAATTATATATAGGCTATGACTTCAAAAAGCACAGGGAAGAAAAGCAAAAATACACAAATACAGGTGAGATTGCATCATATTAAAAAGCTTCTGCACGGCAATCAATAGAGTAAAAAGATAACTTACGAAGTGGGAGAAAATATTTGAAAATTGTATATCTGATAGGGGTTAATATCCCAAATATAGGGAACTCAAGCAACCCAATAACAGGAAACTAATGTGATTAAAACACTAGCAAAAGACCTGAATAGACATTTCTCAAAAGAAGACATACAAATGCCCAAAAGGTACATAAAAAAATGTTCAACATCACTAATAATTAGTAAAATGCAAGTTAAAACCATAATGAGGTGCTACTTCTTACCTGTTAGAATGTCTATTAGCAAGAAAACAAAATATAACAAGTATTGAGGCAGATATGAAGGAAAGAGAACCCTTATACACTGCTGGTGGGAATAGATTAGTACAGTCATAAAAAATAGTATGGAGGTTTCTAAAATATCAAAAATAAGACTATAATGTGATTCAGCAACTCTGTGTATATATCCAAAAGAGATGAAACTAGTTCTCAAAGAGATACCTGCACTCCTGTGTTAAGTTGCAGCATTATTCACAAAAGCTAAGATATGGAATCAACCTAAGTGTTCATCAGTGGATGAATGTACAAAGAAAACATGGGGTATGTACCAAATGGAATACTAGTCAGCCTTAAAAAAAAGAGGAAAATACTGTCATTTGTAATGAAGCTGGAGGACATTATGCTAATCGAAACAAGCCAGGCACAAAAAAGACAAATACTGGATAATCACATTTATATATGGAATCTAACAATGTTAAACTGCAGTAACAGAGAGTAGAATGATGGTTACTAGTGGCTGGGGGAATGGAAAATGGGATGTTGGTCAAAGAGTGAAAAGTTTCAGATAGACAGTTTAATAAGTTCTGGAGATCTATTGTATAGCATGGTGACCCTAGCTAATAGTAATAATTTCTGAGAGAGTAGAGTTTCTCACCACAAAAAAAGGCATTATGCAAGTTGATGGATATGTTAATTCATTTGATTCAATCATTTCAAGATGTATAAATATATCAAAACATCACATTGTGTGCAATAAATTATATAACTTATCTGTCAGCTATATCTTAATAAAGCTAAAAAAAAAAAAACCCAACCTGAAGCCTAAATAATGGATAGAATTAGGCCAGAGGGAAAGAAGTGAGAAAATGAGCTGAACAAAACTGTGAAGAAAAGGTAAGAAAGGGCAGAAGGGAGAAAAATCAATACTTGGAAATGAGATTGAAAGAGTATAAGGCACACTATTGGAGGGCTCTTAAGGCTAAATTTTGCAGTTGAAATATGAGTCTTCTCAAGAAAATAAAGTTTTATGAATACGAGCCTCCAATTGCTGTTTTAAAGAAAAGCGTTTTCTGAACATGTGAGTTAATGCACATGTTCATAAGCACAAACATGCACATGTAGATTGCTGCTATGGTAACACAACACCAACAGATACCACCCATGCTGAAAAATACTAGAAAAGCATTGTTTCATTTATAAAGTGAACTACAGCCATCTTAAAAGATGATGGATGAATGTTGGCCAAAGTGTTTTGAGGTGATCTTGGACACATCTCTAATGCCAGTACGACCTACTCAGCAATATGATATAATTTATGTTAATAATCACAAAGCAATAATGCCCTCTCATCTTTAAAAAGAACATTCAAATATAAATATAATTTTAAACATGAACATACTTGACAGTGGAATTCCAGTTTGCCTGCTTCTTGATGAGTTTTGTAAGCTCTTAAAAAAGAAAAATAGTTAACCTAATTAATATCTGGGGATAGGAAAGGGATGGGTCTAAATTGTCCTGCCTATGTTGCATCTACTTATATATTTAGCCAAAAGACCATCTTCATTTATGATTATTAATATAAATTGAACTGTGTATATAAGACGGAGAGCTAGCTTTATGATATTAGAATTCAATACTTAGCTCCTGAATTACATCCATTATTAAAAATGAAGACTAGACTTGTTCCCTTTCAGAATACATTTATAAAATGTCACTTACAAATAAGTGTTTAACGTTAATTGAATGACATGCTGTTGTGTGGGCTTTTGAATGCAAAGGGCTGGGTTTTTCTTTCTTCTATCTTCAGAAAACTATTTTGTCGCCTTTTCAATTCCTCATAGAAAATATGCCTGCTTTGTGGTTTTCGGTCACTTACTAATATTTTTATAAGGGATATTAAATGTAAAAGACCACATCCTTAGAGGGACTGTGACTCAGAGAGCCAAGTAAAAATCCAGGACTGTTTCTGCCGTTGGGTTTTGGTTTTTTTTTTTTTTTTTTTTTTTTTGTATTACAGGTTAACCATGAAATGTACTTGACCAACTTCAGTGATTACGTCTGTGAATAGGGATTACAATGGTGACTTAGTCAGTTTGTTTCTCTGATGCTTCTTGAAACATTCCCTTCAGTTTTTTAATTCCTCACGCATTCTTTTTAATTTGCTCATCCTTCCAAAACCATTTATTATTTGTCTTTATTTTCTTGCTCTTTTAAAAGTTCATAGTTATGTTTGTGCATGGGTCTCTTCTGATCCCTTTATTCCCTTTCTCTCTCTCGATTCATGGGTGGTGATCTGTCTTTGCGTTAGACGTTGCTTCTGTCTCTTTTCAAGTTCTGACTCCTCTGACTGGGGGACTGAGAGGGGATCAGAGACGAAGTGCAGATATTTCTTCCCTCAGTTTCCCATGGTTGTTGCCTTCTGTGTTTCTCTGCCAACACTGAGTGAAGGATGTTGTCTACCCATGTCCGCTTTTCGGTATCTGTGTCATTCAGATTCCCAGCAGAAAAAAAAAAGGAAAAAAAAAAAAAGAAAACAGATTTTGGTAAGGAGCTATAATTTTCTATGACACATGTAAAAATACATTTTAAAAATCTAAGTTAGAGAAGTCGATCAATAGTTGAGATGATAACTTATGTTAAATATACTGGAGAAGAAAGAGCCACCAATAAAATATGTTATAAAAGATTCTAAATGGAAGCAACCCCAGAGTTCAGTGTGATTGTGGTCTTTTTAGCTGCTAATCCTGAAAAATTTTTCATAATACTTTTAAATCTCTTGAAAGCAGGTATCTTAACTCCTGAAGGACTAAAGAGACATTTATTATGGTAGTGTGTGGTGATCGTGCTCCAATTTAGTTCCAACTTTTCTCAGTATAACAAGACCAGCTGCCTTCTGGTGTCTTGCTGGTTTGTTTGGAATAGTGAAGCTCAAGCAGGTGTCCCAGCCTCCCTGTGCCTCGCTGCCAGACCAGCAACGCCCCTTTCTGATCTTTGAGACGTTTTAGGTGAGGTCCTAGGGAATGCAGTACCAATTATAAGAGATGACTCAAGTACTGAGAAGTCAGAGAAATATTTTGGAAGCAACACAATGAAGAAAACTAGAGATAAATACAGAGAGGAAATAAAGTCACAGATAAATTATGATCACTACATGTTACCATAACTAAATTGAGGATAGATTTCAATATACTGGCAGTCTATGTTGGATTACTTTTGAAATATCAACTTTCTTTCTAACCATATTAATGGATAACTTTTGTGGTTATTACCAAAAAACTGAATTAAGATTGTAGTGGATCCATGAAAGCTGTAAGCAACTACTGGCATTTGAGTTTGAGAGGCCCAAGCTATTATCTCATCATTCATTCCTTTCCCATTCTTCCCAGCTTCTGCATACTGTTTGGGACAGATAATATTGGGAGGTACACAGAAAGATGAACAACGTGTCTTTAAATGTCATGTATACAGAATTTCTTAGTTTTACTCGTTGTCATATTATTGTTAACCCTGACACATTTACAAATCAGCAACAACAATGGACTGGAGTCAAGAGAAATGAGTCCTGGTCCTGGGCTTTGCCTCTAGTTAAGTAGTGAATCTTGGACAATTGTTTCATGTCTTGGTTTCCATCTATTAACTAAGACATTTTTATCTAGATGCTTTTAAACGCCATTTTGTTCCATGATGTGAATTAACAATTCACTCATACACAGTTAGGAAAACAGATTCAGTCACACTGCTTCTCCCATTTGTTTCTTTAATGACTTTTTCCCATTTCTTCTGGCTGAATATTTTTGGCCTCATGATATGGCAAGCAAGGCAGGAGGATGTGGCAATGAGTGGGCCACTTTATTCTTTACACCAACATAATGTAAATGAGTCACAGGAGTCTGTAACTGGTGAAGATTTCATAGTTTACCTTAGCCACATTTCTAAGTTCAAATAAAGGAAAAATAACTTAGAAAAGTGAAGCAACCAGTTTAAGATGAAAAGCTGGTCAATTAAAGAGTAGAAAAGAGAATGCATGTCTCTTGACTATTAATCCTCTGATGTCTTCTTCATGTCTTACTATGTTGGCTTTCTTCCTCATATTGAAAATGTTTGAGAATCTCATCTGTAGTACACTAAGGGCGAGGTGTGGAAGGAAGGGACACAAATCACAAGTATGGTATCCTAGCAGAGAAACTTAATGAAATATGCTAAAATTATCAAAAAGTACTTATCCTATAAAGGCATATTTTTGGATTGTTATAATTATCGAGAGATAGAGTTAATTGACCACAAAGTGACCCAAGCTATTGCTAAGCATATTTCGTTATAGTCAGAAGGTGAGGGTCCCTTCAGAAAAATAAGATGCTGATGATGACCATTTACACATAGAAATAAAAATTATCACTATTCAAAATACGAAAAAGTCATAAAATCCCTAGACTGTACTAAAATAGTATAATTTTTTATAACTTCCAACAGCAAAGTCTTCAGAGTGTCACTCTATAAAATTATGGAGCGTTTTCTTCTTCCATAGGTAGTTTCTACATATATATCAATATTGCATGATTGCAAATATTTAGGTACAAAAATCCCTGTAAAGCCAACATTGCAATTATGTTTTTAAAGCCATATCTCTTTTACTGCTCTTAAATGAACTGCAAATGTTTAATTGCAGCTTGCACAAAATAACTCTGTGTTGAAAGCAGCATATAATCAAAGTTCTAAAATTTTTTCCTCATGTAATGCACAGTGGTACCTCAAATAACAGATCCTCTGAGGATAAAGCTGGACTTGGAATCTGGCCATGCCAGTGTTGAAATGGAAGCAGTGATGGATGAAGAGGAGGATGCAGTAGAATAATTTTAAATATAATTTTTTTTTGTAGGAGCGTTGGCGCTTGAGCTGACATGAGATGAGAACCACGTTCCCCTCTGCCCCAATTTTAAGATTCTGTTACTTGTAAATGGAGGAGTTGCCTGTGCCTTTGCACTGGAAAATATAGATTCTGTGCTACTGGGCAAAGAATTGGCTCAGGATAGGGAGGAATGACTTCTGTAAGAGCCAAATGTTGTAAGTTAACTTGATTGAGGGGGAACAAATGATAATAGTAATAGCGCCCTCTTTTGAATATATACCTTGTGTCAATCACTATGATAGACGGTTGTTTATTTTTCTCAGTAAACTTTTGTGAGTGCCATTATTATCTCCCATTTTCTTATGAATTTAGAAAAATTCACTGAGGTTAAATAAGTTTTCTAAGCTTATACAACTATGAAATAAGTAACTGTGATATAAGTAAGCTGGAGATCTACCCTAGGTCTGTGCACTTTAAGACCACTTGATTTTTCCTCTATACTATATACTATAGAGTGTTAAGATCTAGAATATATTAAGCTACCATATTATTTTTACTCTTAGTAATTTTCTGAAACTAAGAGTGTGATTGTAATATAATCTTTTATAATGATTTTTCTGAGTCTTCGATAAAGTACATTTTCATACATATTTCACTTGTCTTCTAACCCTGAAGTTTAGTTATATTCACTATTGGGATGGCTATAACCTTCCCTTAAGACCAAAGACCCTGGTGAGTTAAATACAATCTTTTATGTCTTATATATTTTAGAGAGAAAGATAACCTTTTGTCCTCCTAGGTTTAAAATCTGCTTTTATACTTACAAATGGAAGCCTTTAGAAACTTTCTGTCTTCAGATCTATGGTACAAAGTGAGAAACCCTTGGTCATTCCTGCCTTGTTGTGTCTCTCCACAGGCTTCTGTAATCCCTATAACTTGATATCTTATCATTGCTACTTCTTTCCTTCACCTGATGCTTCTAGGCATTTTCTAACAAGGATAGATGCACTTTATCGCATGCTATTTAAAATCCTTCAGCTATGTCTCATGAGATTCCTAATTAGCAGCTCCCATTTTTATGGTTTAAAGCTAAGAAAGTTACCCAGAAAGCCTAACACAGCTAGGAAGATCATATCTGTAACTGACAGAGGTCAAATAATCACTGGAAATCTGGAAATAACCCTGCCAATTAAGGAAAGAACATTTATACATGAAGATCAATAAGGTTTAGATAATGACTAAATAGCCAAATTTTAAAGTCTGTTCCGGAACAAAAAAGAAAAGAAAAGCTTATATGAGATCTTGTCACTTAGAAGAAAGAATTTGAGATGAAATACTATTAGTAATGTGGAGTTACCAAGAACACACTATTATTATCTTGCCAACCCTTTATTTTATATTATTCTACAGCTGAACCCCAGTGCAGGATATTAGGAGGCAGTGTGGGCTAATGGATAGAGCCTTGGGTTGAAGTTTGGAAGTCCTAGGATTGGGTTGAAGCCTCACCATGTATTAGCGTTGTGAAATAAATTCCTTATCTTTTTTGAGCCTCAGTGTGTTACAACAAAAGAGAGACAGTAAACCATGCCTTACCTACCTTACAAGAATTTGAGAAAATAAAAAAATGAGATAATGTATGGTAAAGCACTTTGCTGATTTTAAGAAAGTAATAGCAGAAGTGACTACCTAATTTGCCAGACCCAGTGCAAAATAAAAATTCAGGGCTTTTGTTCAAAGATAAGCAATAATTTCAAGTTGCTAACAGAAGCACAGGGTCCTTCTGAGCACACGGCCCTGTGTGACTGCACAGATCGTTAGCCCATAAAGCCAGCTCTGAGTAGTAATAGTTGTAGTACAAAGTGTCTCTTCTTGCCTCTACTCCTTGTCCTAGAGCTGCTACAAGGATTGAGTGTCCATGCTCATCACTCTAGTGAGATTGCCTTGTTTTTCTGATGTCCTACTTGCTTGCAATGCATTTTCCCTTAGAAATCTGTATGTGGGCGAAGGATATGAACAGACACTTTTCAAAAGAAGACATATATGAGGCCAACAAACATATGAAAAAATGCTCATCCTCACTGGTCATTAGAGAAATGCAAGTCAAAACTACATTGAGATGCCATCTCACACCAGTTAGAATGGCGATCATTACAAAATCTGGAGACAACAGATGCTGGAGAGAATGTGGAGAAATAGGAACACTTTTACACTGTTGGTGGGAGTGTAAATTAGTTCAACCATTGTGGAAGACAGTGTGGGGATTCCTCAAAGACCTAGAAATAGAAATTCCATTTGACCCAACAATCCCATTACTGGGTATATATCCAAAGGATTATAACTCATTGTATTATAAGGACACATGCACACGAATGTTCATTGCAGCACTGTTTACAATAGCAAAGACTTGGAACCAACCCAAATGCCCATCGATGATAGACTGGACAGGAAAAATGTGGCACATATACACCATGGAATACTATGCAGCCATAAGAAACGATGAGTTTGTGTCCTTTGTAGGGACATGGATGAACCTGAAAACCATCATTCTCAGCAAACTGACCCAAGAACAGAAAATCAAACACCACATGTTCTCACTCATAGGTGGATGTTGAACAATGGGAACACATGGGCACAGGGAAGGGAGCATCACACGCTGAGGTCTGTGGGGGTAAACTAGGGGAGAGACAGCAGGGAGTGGAGAGTTGGGGAGGGATAACATGGGGAGAAATGCCAGATATAGGTGATGGGGAGGAAGTCAGCAAACCACATTGCCATGTATGTACCTATGCAACAATCTTGCATGTTCTTCACATGTACCCGAAAACCTGAAATGCAATAATATATATAAAAGAAATCAGTATGTAGGCATGATACAGGCAAATTCGAAGCTAGATTTAGTTAAACTAATACTAAGTGATAATATTATCATGACATTTTGAGTACATTAGAGGTTAAGCTTGATCCAGATGGCATCTTTCTAATAATATTAAATCATTGCTAATGGTTAAGTCTTTCTATGAGGAACTGAATTGACTTTTGACACTGAAGCTTTTAGAACACAGCCTATTCTTTGGTTGGGGACTTCCTGTGCTTCTCTCTAGGAGACCAGCTGACATGTTAGGAGAGAATGTAGTAGTAGCTTGAAAAGTTCCAGTTCAGCTCTCTCTCTGAAGATATTGGATTCTTCCACAGGGAAATAATTAGATATCCATTTTGCCTAGAGCTGCCAAGAACACTAATAATGTCTCTAGAAAGTAGCAAATTTTGGTATAGACACAGAAGGAGCTAAACAAGAAATGGGAAAAAATCCAATAAGTTGATCCCCCTTCGGGATGGTACAAAATTGTTTACTGCAATCTGAGTTTCTTTCTAGTCTAGTTTTAAATATAATTTCATAAGCTTCTTCTAGGTCAGGAAGTTTTTTTCTTTTTTTCTTGCCATTCAGCAAAAAAAAAAAAATTATTTATTTTTAAAACTTTTCAACTACTCCTTGCTTTTCTGCTAATTGTGTTTTCTTTTTTAGTGTTTTTCCCTTCAAGTATTTACAGACCTCTTTGGTCCTTCTCAGGAACTATAAAGACTAGATGAACTAATCTGATGTTTTTTCTTTCTCCATCAATCAACCATGATGTAGTCATCATCATGGCTTGTCATGGGACACTCTCCTCTCTGTCACCTGCTCTATGTGATCAAATTACTCTAAAGAGGTTGAAAAACTTTTGGTTCTTCAGTTATAGAGATCTATGCATATCTCAGAATATTATTTTGAAACTGCCACAAAATGATACTGGCCTCTTTTTTTTTTTTTTTTTCCTTCAAAGTTTTATGAAGTAGTATACTTACTGGCTACCAGGCAAGATTAACTAGAAGAGATTGGTCAACAGTCTGAAAATCAGAAAGTTCAGACAAGAAAACCGTGCATTGGATTTTATAATTAGGAAACCAGTCTCATTAACCTCAACTGGTCAGTCCAGCCACTCTTGAGGCAAGGTTTCTGTGGGTGCGGGAGTAGTGGGGATGCACCATTGGGACCTCACTTAAAGAAGAACTGTTATTTAGCTGTGTAGGATGCAGTTAGCTAACAGCACCCAACTACAGAGCTTCAAGATCTGCTGTGGCAATTGGAACAAGGTCATCATCATCCCAGGTGGCTGTCAGCCCATTACTGACCATGGTAGGGATATTAGGGCCTTGCCATTTCTGTCCAGTGTGTGCTCTTCCAGTAAGTAGTCTTTTCTCCAAAGCACCCTATCAAGTTGGCCTAAGCTTTATCAGACCTGCATCCTATCCTGAGTCTTGCCCAGGTCAATTCTACTTCCTTCTGTCATCCCTTTCACAGATATCACATCTGTTAAGTGGTCTAAAGGCTTTTCCTGCTCAATCTGCATCCTCCCTCTTTACCTTTTCCTTTCATGAGAATTATCCCTAAATAAGTCCTTTAATTCTGAACAGACACAGAAGAGGTTGAAACTGACTCAGCATGGGCACACAGTGACATCCACCCAATGGAGCCTCTTTGGGAAACCTCCATTTTTTCAGTGGCCACCTCCGTGTAGCCTGTAAAATCCATCAACTCAACTGGGACCTGGTTTCTGTCACCACCTTCAATCTCAAACAAGCACCAAGGTGAAGGATGCAGGTTCTGATTTCCTTATCATTTACTGAAGGAGCAGGTAATACCACCAGACATAAGGAATTAATTGTCCTTGGTGTGAACAATGACTAGTGGGGAACAGGAACCAAGAGGAAACCAGAAGGCAATGACTCTTTCATCCCTTTTCTGGACTGTTTGGAAACACAGCAGCTCTACACATCTTTCTAAAACTATTCAGGAAGACAGAGCAATGAATGGAACTTGCTACAAAGCTGTGGCTGGTTCAGTAACATGTTCCCTCCTTTAGTTCCTTTTTCCTTTCCTTTTAAAAATTATTTTATTTCATTTTATTTTTAGATTTGAGGGTACATGTGCAGGTTTGTTACAAGAGTATATTGCACAATGCTGAGGTTTGGGTTTCCAATGATCTCATCACCCAAATAGTGAACATAGTACCTTATAGATAGTTTTTGAAGCCTTGCCCTTCCTCTTCCCTCTCCACTTTTGGAATCCCCGGTGTCTGTTGTTCCTGTCTTTAAGTCCATGGGTACTCCATATTTAGTTTCCACTTACAAGTGAGAATATACAGTATTTGGTTTTCTGTTTCTGTGTTAATTTGCTTAGGATAATAAGTGCCTTTTTTCCTTTATCTCTGCTTTGCTGGGATAGCTCTACTTAATAATGTGTTAGCAGTAAGGTTTTGGCTTATTCTTTCTAGGGAAACTGGGCTGAGATAGACATCATTGGATAGTTGCTATTATTATTAGTCCACCTAACCAAGACTTTTTAAGTTACTACTTTATTCAGATCATTTTGCTATGTGACCCAGCATAACTCTCTATTTGTTACAAAAGAGCAAATGGCTTATAAAATTTTAGAGACATTCTAGCAATTCTAGAAAGAGAAGGATTCAAAGACATCTGTTTCTAGCTAGCTATATATTTATATAACTGATTCTCAATCTGTTTAGGCATAGGGTGTTATATTATGGTTTAGAATTTGTATTAGTAGATTTTGATTGCAATTTTAAACATAAATTTTCTTTCTTTCTTTTTTTTTTTTTTGAGATGGAGTTTTTCTCTTGTTGTCCAGGCTGGAGTGCAATGGTGCCATCTCAGCTCACCATGACCTCTGCCTCCTGGGCTCAAGTGATTCTCCTGCCTCAGCCTCCTGAGTTAGCTGGGATTACAGGCATGCACTAATTAGCCAGGATTACATGCCTGGCTAGTTTTGTATTTTTAGTAGAGACAGAGTTTCTCCATGTTGGTAAGGCTGATCTTGAACTCCTGACCTCAAGTGATCTGCCTGCCACGACCTCCCAAAGTACTGGGATTACAGGTGTGAGCCACAGTGCCCAGCTTAATCACACATTTTCTATTTTTATTATATCCACACATATATAATGAGAATGAGCATCTTAAATGTCTTAAGAGTTTGAACATTTTTTTTGGTGGACATTTGTAGGCGCTGAAGTTTGCAGAGCAATGAAATGATGTGATTAGAGTCAAGCTTTATCAAGATGAGTCTGAAGGTTGGTGAGATTCAAAAGGAAGAGTCAATTGCGAATGTAAAAGGCTATGGACAGATGGGCACTAGTAGTACAGCAGACCTCCTTAGAGATGGGGAGGATCCCACACAACTCTCTATTTTGGAAGTAAGAGGAGGGAAGCTGAAATTCGGTGAATGTACCCCAAGGATTCTCTGTAATTGTACAAATATCTACTCTTCATTCCCTAGTGATGAGATGAAGAAAACTAGATATTTGAACATTTATTAAAAACCTGACATGTGACCATGCAAATAATTATACATCCATAATTCCATTTAACCCTCTTTAAAAAATGTGACATATAGGCAAATAAATGACCTTTGCTATTATCATTAATGTGTATTTAAGATGTATTCTTGTCCATGAACTGAGGAGTAAATGATTCTAAAACCCTGATGCTCTCCATGGTTTTAAGAAGTCAAAACTTAAATGTGTAACTAAAATTTACAGGAATCTGTTGTACTTAAAGCTGAGCTTTGTGGAATCATTAGCTTTCTACTTGGAGTGAGACTTGCCCTAGCAGCTTTCATCATGAACTCAACTTTTCTAGTGGACACCAGGAAATCCTTCTGATTGCTCAAATCTCGATCTGAATTTCCATTTAGCCCTCTTAACAATCTTTAAAGTATGCATTCTTAGTCCATTTCATAGATGAGGAAAGCCCTACTCAAAGGGTTGAGTACGAAGTGTTGCATCTTCTGTGTTACCAAGTCGGAATTTAAACCAGAAATGTATGACTAATTCTTGTGCTCTCAACTCTGCACCACACTGCCTGTCACAAATCCTGACCTGCATGGTCAAAGACCCAGTGAGTGATAGAGACACTATTGGACCATACAAGGCAGTCTATAATCAAGATACCAGAATTGGCTGAAGATTTTCTTCTACCTTCTCTTTTTTTCTTACAAGTATGAGTGTTATCCAGAGAATCCTTGAACACTGTTTTTATGTTCCAGGACCAAGGCATCTGAACAATCTTCTTGTAAAATGCAAGAAGGAATCATTACAGCAACAATATACTGTTTCCAGATGTAAAGTTTATCTTTAACAGGTGGTATTTGCTATCTTACACTTCAGTGATGTTTTTTGGACTCAGAGTTGCCTCAGTCATTTCTCCTTCAGCAGCAGCACCATTGCTATGTATGGCACTCATGATGTATTTACTTTAGCAAACTTACGAAATGTTTTAAGCATGAGTAAAATTGTTTATAGCTTTGCCAGTTCAGCTGCAGGGGAGTTAAAGTAATTTCCCATAGCATCATACTAAATGCAATTTTTACTAAAGTAAGCAAACAGTTAATTAGATTAAATGGGATTCTTTATTCTGTCAATAAAATTATCATGATTTTATAAAATAGAGTGATTCTAACATGTTATTCTGTGATGTGCAGGAGCTTATACTTTTTAAAAAGAGTGAGTATAAAATGTTTCTTGGAAGCATCTCCCTCTTGGGGAGGGGGCCAAATTCTCTCAACCTCTTCTGAAACCCATTACCAGCTTTCCTCTAATTCCTGGCCATAGCAGTTTACTACATTATTATTTAATAACATTGCAGATTGATTAGGCTGTAAGTAAACCATAAAGATAAATTGCAAAACAGATTAGAGATGATTCCCTACTTTGCATGAATACTTGCTATGCAATGAGTTTAAAGAGTTTATTGAAAATAAAATTCTCTTTGTAAAGACATCTGTTTTAATATATAAACTTCTGAGAATATTAGCCATCCTTAATGCTCCAGCGATGCATACATATAAATGGGTGCTCCTAGCTCTAGGAGTCACTGGGGTGAAACCATACTAGGCATGAGCTGTGTTTATTCTTGGCTTTGCTGCTGGATTTCATATAGAATATCTTTTTTCTCTATAAATCATTGTCTCTTTTCAGGACACATTTGGCTCTGTGAGGGTGGTAGGGGGGAATGTGTACATGTGCAGAGAATGTCTGTCTGTCTGCCTCAATGGAAGGTAAACTTCATGAAAGAAGGCTCCATGAATTATTTTGCTGATTGTGGTATCCATAGGGCCTAGTAGTACTTGACATATGACAGCTGTTCAATAGAGGTCTGTTCAGTTTGTCTACACGTTCAGTCATTTGTTATTTTATTCATGTAACATGTATTGAATGCCTTCGAAGTAGCTGCTGGTCTAGGCATTGAAGAAGTTAAATGAAGTGTTAAAATATGTGTGTGTATGTTTGTGTGTATAAGTTTTCTACAGCTCCAGATCCACGTGTTTCTCAGAAATTAGTAACATTGATTCTGAAGGTAATAGGATAGGAATATTTGGTAGTTTAAGTTACTGATGGAGCTGTGATAAATTACTATATGCGTGAGAAAACCTCTTTTCTGATGTCAGAGGGAAGAATCTTTCGATTAGAAAGTTAAATCCTCCTAGAATATAATTTTAAAATGTAAATTAGTCCTTCTTTGGAAATAACATTTAAAAATTTTAAGTCTAATAGTACCAAAGCAAGTGTATTAGTTTGTTCTTATGTTGCTATAAGGAAATACTCGAGACTGTGTAATTTATAAAGAAAAGAGTTTTGACTGACTCTCAGTTTGACATGGCTGGGGAGACCTCAGGAAACTTAGAATCATGGTGGAAGAGACCTTTTCACAGGGAAACAGGAGAGAGAGCGTGCCAGAGGGGAAATGCCAATGCTTATAAAACTATCAGATCTCATGGGAACTCACTCACTATCACAAGAACAGCTTGGAGGAAACTGCTCCCATGATTTATTTACCTCCTACCACGTGCCTCCCATAACATGTGGGGATTATGTGGATTACAATTCAAAATGAGATTTGGGTGGGGAGACAGCCAAACCATATCAGTATGGTAGTAATATATGAATAGTAATATACTTAGTTTAGTGTAACAACAACAACAAAAAAATTTAACCCCCACTATGGTCCAAAATATTATAACTCCCATTTTATACACTCTTCATTGGAAAATTTGTTCTGACTTTCTAATTTATTCATTTTTATATGTCCAGATTGATCCTTGCAACAGTGTAGATGCTTAAAATATATTTGCTGGTTAAGGTTCCAAATATATGAAAAGTTATTACAAATCACTAAGAAAAAGAAAATCATCTCAATAGGTAAAATGCACAAGATATCAATATAACATCCAGTTTAGAAGAGAAAACTGTTTATTATATTTTTGTAGACATATAAAGCATGCTAAGTTTAAAATACACAAGTTAAGACAAGAAGTTTCCGCCCAGTGAATTGACAAAAAGTTAAAGAGAATGAAAAAAATCATTGTGAGGATGTAAAGATATAAAGTACAGTTATGAATAGCTTTGGGTTATGCATGTTGGCATAGTGTTTCTTGAGGACTATTAGGAAAAATATTTCATAAGCTTTATTAAGTACACACCACTTGACTCAGCAATTCTACTAGGAATTCAACCTCAGAGAGATTATCTGACAATAGGACTCTACCATGTTTACAAGGATAATTTATAGCAATGAAATAGTCTGCCTGCAGACTGTCTTTGGACTCAAGACTACAACATTAAATTTGCCAGCTAGCTGGCCTGCCCTGTAGATTTGTCTTGTGAATCTCTACAATCACATGAGCTAATTTTTTAAAATTTCTTTTTCTTTCTTTTTTCTTTTCTTTCTTTCTTTCTTTCTTTCTTTCTTTCTTTCTTTCTTTCTTTCTTTCTTTTTCTTTCTTTCTTTCTTTCTTTTTCTTTTCTTTCTTTCTTTCTTTCTTTTTCTTTTCTTTCTTTCCCTTCCTTCCTTTCCTTTCCTTTCCTTTCTTTCCCTTTCTTTCCTTTCTTTCTTCTCTTTCTTCTTTCTTTCTTTCTTTCTCTCTCTCTCTCTCTCTCTCTCTCTTACACACACACACACACACACACACACACACACACACACCCCATTTGTTCTGTTTCTCTGAAAAACCTTGACTAATATCATACACAGTTGTCAGCCAGAATGGATCCTTCTGTAGAGGGTAAGCATCCCAGGTGTCTTGGTCTGGTTCCCTAGGAGTAGACCTTCAGAAAAAGACTTGTGTGCCAGTGATTTATTAAAGAAGAGCTTCAGTGAGATCTCTAAATTAAGTGGGAGAAGCAGGACAGGGAAGAGGAAGAGGCTAAGCAAGGATCCAGCTTTACTTAAAGGCCTAGCCTCTGCCTGGCATCGTGGGAGAGCTCTGGAGGATAACTTATATCTCAAAGTTTATTCCAAGTGGAGACAAGGGAGTCAGGTTTTCCAACAATGGCACTATTAGTTAAGAGCTGTTGGACACACAGAGGGAAACAACACACACTTGGGCCTTTCAGAGGGTGGGGCATGGGAGGAGAGAGAGGATCAGGAAAAATAACTAATGGGTACTAGGTTTAAAACCCAGGTGATGAAATAATCTGCACAAGAAAATCCCATGACACAAGTTTACCTATGTAAAAAATCTGCACTTGTACCCTTGAACTTAAAAGTAATTAAAAACACAAACCAAAAGAATGTCCCTCGGGGCAGGGGTGGTTGGTTAATATCCAGGCACTTCTAGATGCCTGTCTTTGCAGGCAAAGTGGCTTCCATAGCCCAAGAGAAGTCCTCTTGAGAGAGTCCCAGGTGTGGTGTCAGTGGCACAGACACACAGAAGCCAGAGGAGGGGTAACAGGAACTGTGAAAAAAATTGGAGGGGACCTGGGCATTCACAGTATCTATTAGTCAGGGCTCTTGGGATTATCACAGAAATGGGATTGCAGGGCTAGGGATAAAATGAACTTATTTCTGTTAAGAGAAAGACCCAGAGAAATTTTAGTTAATATATGGATCACAGTCGTATTCTGATACTGCTGGAAAAATGTTTGCTAGACTACACTGCTAGAACTCAACTGATTCATTAAACACAGATGGTTTTCTGTTCTGTTTTGGAAAGTAAGGCTCACCTGTAAAATTTGACATGTTTGCAATAGTACTTTAATGACCTGGTAGTAGGCACTCTCTTCTTTTTTCCTCATCATATCCACCTAGAGTTAAAAGTTCTTTGCTATTGGCAAAGAGTCTGTAAAATATAGAACTAGTTTTTTTTTTTCTTCTCTACCTCACACTAACGGTGTTTAATGAAATTTACCTTTGCTTAGCAGACATCAAAATAACTGAGCACGTTGCTTCGCTTAATGAAAATATCAGGTAGACAGTTGCTTGGTGTAGGGAGCTAAGCCCCTGTTATGTAGAATATGTGTTTTCTGAGAACAGAAATGCAAAATTTGAAGTGTAGCCCTGTAAACACTGTGTACGAACGTTCTTTGGAGCAGAAGCCAGTACAGTGACCATTGGTGGCAAACAAACTGTTTCACTGGAAAAGGAGCATAAAGTTTAATATTTACAAGGTAAAAGTAAGTCTTCCTTGCTAAATTAAAACTACTGCCAACTATAGAATTCCTTTTAAGTTTTCCCCAGCGGTATTAATGTTCAATGCACCTGCCTGTTGTTTCTGTGAAGAACCCTGCTAATACGGTAGTATGCTCTATTTATTAAGTACTTTGTGCTTAGATATTATATGAGAGAGAAAAGAAGTAGAAAGAACAGTTTACTTCTAAGAAATCCATAACACACGTGAGACAAACATCTGTTGGTTGGACCTATAAAAATAATAGCCAGCTGGGCATGGTGGCTCACACCTGTAATCCCAGCACTTTTGGAGGCCAAGGCAGGTGGATCACAAGGTCAGGAGACCATCTTGGCCAACATGGTCAAACTCTGTCTCTACTGAAATACATACATACACACATACACACACACACACACACACACACACACACATACACACACACACACTAGCTGGCCATGGTGGTGTTCACACGCCTATAGGCCCAACTACTTTAGAAGCTGAGGCAGGGGAATCGCTGGAACCGGGGAGGCAGAGGATGCAGTGAGCCAAGATTGTGCCACTGCACCAGCCTGGTGACAGAACAAGGCTCTGTCTCAAAATAATAATAATAGCTATAAGTTATTTTGTGGGCTGTTGTCTCTGCCAGGCATTGTTCTAGGCATTTTGCTCCCGTAACCTAATCTAATCTTCACCACAGCATTATAAGTTATAAATTATTATTCTCATTTTTAAATGAGGAAAGTGAGGCTTAGACAAAATAAATTCTGTAGGTTAAAGTAACTTGTTAGTGCTTGATTAAGGATTTGAATCTGAACCAAAGCCATCTTTTTACTAAACTAACTGCTTAAGAATAGAGCAGAAAGCTTGGCATCCAAATTAAAATCTGAGACTCAAACAAACACACAATGACCATTAGAAGTTAATTTTTTAAAAGCTGTGTTTGAAGCAAAAGGTCAATGAAGAAACCATGTGCTGATCAGGGCCGCCATTATAATATTGAAAAGTGATAGGAAGGAGCAGAAGCCCTCAAGTCGTGTTTTGCTTTTGTCTTTACTGTCAAATGGAGTGACATTCAAATCATAGGAGGGTGAAACAAACATTGGTTACTGAGAAATCTAAGTCTATACAAGTAAAGATACTTTGAGACAGCACCTAACAGATTTAAATGAGCTCAGGTCTCTTGCTAGATGAAATATGCCCTTGAAGACTTGGACAACCTAACACAGATCAATACTTATAGTCCCTCCTAGCCCCTGTATAACAGTGTATATTTTAATTTGTAAGTACATATGTATTTGTATAGTTATGCCAAGATTTATTTTTCTGTCTACACTCTAAGCTCTGTCTGTTGTTTCTCCACACCCTGCCCCAGTTCCTCTGGTAGCTAGTACCTCTGGAAGTTAATTGGGACTCAGCATCTTTTCGAAGAACAAATGAGTTTGCTGAATCCTTGTATGTGGCCCCTGAGAAATCAGTGGGAACTGAGGATGATAATGTCTGTCTGATTTTGAAAAAGATGTTGATGACAAGCAGAGAGCACTTTTAACGAGAAGTCACAAACTGGTGGCTTATCGGACAGACACGTGAAGCTGATAAGAATCTATTGACTAGTACAAAAGAGGCTACTTAATCTGAATACTTTTAGGGACATGTATCTTCTAGTTTATAAGTTTCCACCTCCCTCTGTTGTGTTCCCCAATTTTATCCCATGAGTAATTCTTGGTTGCATCTGTGGTTTAGAGTCCAATAGATTGTTGACGTTGATCCTGTGCAAGGTTCTAGAATACATAATGGCAAGACTAGATGGTCTGTAAAAATTTGGAGATAAAAGAGAGTAATCTATAAGACACAGGGCACATAGTTTTCAGCGAACTCCTTTCTGTGATAGTACTTAGCAAGATAATACAGTAAATTGGGACAATGGAAAACTAAATAATTCTGTTAGTGATACAACCTAGACAACGTGATTATTAATGATACAAGGCACTGGTACATCATGCTCACGTCTAATTTTCCAATATGTTTCTAAGTAATATACTTGTATACAGTATTTCTTAATTCATTAATTCTTTCTGGTATTTACAGACTTTGTATTTTGGTAGTTGAACATACAGTACACAGAATCAGGATAATATTCAGGATCTAATAACATATTGAGTGATTGGGGAGATAAGTTTCTTAAAACAGAATAGAGACAGAAGTTTACCTCCCACAACAACTTGTCATAAAATCCCAAGCAACTCTCCTATGTGAAATATGAACATATTTAAAATTTTCTCTGAATTATCACCATCATTTCCACTCCTACTCAGTTTTTCCCATTCAGTCTGTTTAAGGATAGCACATCTTAGGTTCTAAAGAGAAAGGTCATATATTTTCTATCTTGTCACACTCTTTTAAAAACAGTACACAGGGGAAATAATAGTGTGCATGGTTCTACTTCTACCTCAGGATGAATTGGATGATTCTATTAGTATTGGTCAGAGACCTTGGTTTGATAAGACATTGATCTGTGTGATCTTGAAGAAATCATGCCTCTGAGCCTCTTCCTCTGAAATAAGGTTAATATTCCCTACCCTAGAGGGTTGTTGTGAGTCTCATATGAGAGTGTATATAATATCTACCCTATACTGAATGCTTTATGGGCCAGCACTGTGCTAAGCTTATCAGATGCATTATTTCATGTGTACTCCACAGTAAATCTGGTATCAGCTGGGTACTTTGTTGCTGCTCTAGTTCTAGGAAAAATCAAACCTGAAACTTCAAAATCCTCCTCAGATTTCTGCTAATTCTAAGGACATTATTTTTAAGGGCTAACTCAGCCTACCGGATCCTCCATTGATTGCCAACTATGTTTTAAAGAATGACAATTTCTTCTTTAGTTTCTTTGTCACAAATCACTCACACCAATCATTTTGAGTTTAAAATATGGTGCTGATGATTTTGTAGTGTCATGGGGAAAAATTATAATATATATATAATTTCAAAATTTCACCTTCTTGCTGGTTGTTGACTCTTGACTACCACCACACTTTTTTTTTTTAACCTTTTTTTCTTGTTAGATTCACCTAGAATTTCAAATTGATTTCTTCTATTATGCAAAACAGATTCTCTTATTTAAAAGTTTATGTACCTGATATTCAGGCTCTTGAGAGCCTACTTTCCATGTCATCATTTGCAAATATAGTTTCTTAAAAAGTAATGCTACATTTATCAATGTAATGCATTTATAGAGATAAAAATCAAATGAGATGAATGGGGGAATTAAAAAAACTATATGGTCTACTGTCCCAGTTTTCCTTGTTCTCCAGTCCTACTCTCCTAATTTACCAACTTCAGCTTTTTTCTGGTTTCTTCTGTAATTGTCCAGCATCTTTAAAAATACTTATGCCTGGGCTGGGTGCGGTGGCTTAAGCCTGTAATCCCAGCACTTTGGGAAGCCGAGGCGGGCAGATCACGAGGTCAGGAATTCGAGACCAGCCTGGCCGACACAGTGAAACCTGTCTCTACTAAAAATACAAAAATTAGCTGGGAATGATGGCAGGCGCCTGTATTCCCAGCTACTTGGGAGGCTGAGGCAGAAGAATCACTTGAATCTGGGAGGCAGAGGTTATAATGAGCCAAGATCAGGCCTCTACACTCCATCTTGGGCAACAGAGCTAGATTGTCTCAATTAAAAAAAAAATTATGCCTGTGTCTCTGTTTATTCAAATTTATCAGTCTTAATATTTTTTAGCTTTCCCATGTTGGTAGTTCAGGACTTTTCCGTTTCAACACACTCCATCCACACACACACACACACACACATTATCTCATACTGTTGTCTCAATATTAGTTTAATATAATTTTTAATTAACTCAGTACCCAGTCCACATTACTGAATAGTTGAATATTATTTATTGCTGAGTCTGATAGTATGCTATTATTTTCTTTTCCAAATTTACTCCATTACTGTACTATTTTTATCATTCTGTTTCTATTTATTTTCCATTTTTCCAAAGGCTCCAATAAATCTGATATTTTTTCAAATGTGAAAACATAGATAACACACTACAGATTTTTTCCCATCTGAAACAAGGCCTCCTATTCCTCCATAATTCTCCAATCTCAGCTGGTTACACTCTAGGCCTCATGAACAAAAGTCATCCTGGAATTTCCTTTAATTTTCTTCATTGCTCAATCCTATTTCTAGAATACCATGTTGTTGTCCTCCTCCTCCCCTCTTCTTCCTCCTCCTCCCCCCTCCTTCTCATCTTCCTCCCCCTCCTCCTCCTCCTCCTCCTCCTCCTCCTCCTCCTTCTTTCTTCTTTCTCTTCCTTCTCCTTCTCCTCCTCCTCTTCCTTCTTCCTTCTTCCTCCTTCTTCCTCTTGCCGCTGCTGCCACGGCCTCCTCCTCCTCTTCCTCCTCCTTCTCCTCCTCCTCCTCTTCTTCTTTCTTCTTCCTTTCCTTCCTTCCTTTTCCTTCCTTCCTTCCTTCCTTTCTCTTTCTTTCTTTCCTTCCTTCCTTCCTTCCTTCCTTCTTTCTTTCTTTCTTTCTTTCTTTCTTTCTTTCTTTCTTTCTTTCTCTCTCTCTTTCTTTCTTTCTTTCTTCTTTCCTCTTCTTCCTCCTTCCTCCTGCTGCAGCTGCCTCCTCCTCCTTCTTCTTCTTCCTCTTTCTTCTTCTTCCTCCTTTTTCTTCCTCTTCCTCCTCCTTATTCTTCCTTTTTCCTCCTCCTCATTCCTTTCTCCTCCCTCCTCCTTCCTCCTCCTCCTCTTCTTCTTCTTCTTCTTCATCTCCTCCTCCTCCCTCCTCCTCCCCATCCTCCTCTTCCTCCTCCTCCTCTTCTTCTTCTTCTTCCTCTTCTTCATCTCCTCCTCCTCTTTCTTCTTTCGTAGCTAGCATTTTTAAAAATATATTTTTATTTTAATAGTTTTGGGGTACAGTTGTTTGTTTTTGTTACATGGATAAATTATTTAGTTGTGATTTCTGAGATTTTGGTGGACCCATCACCTGACCAGTGTACTCTGTAGCCAATAGGTAGTCTTTTATTCCTCACCGCTTTCCCATTCTTCCCCCCAGCAACATCTGCAAAGAAGGATGCCATGTATTCTCCTTTCTTAGTTTATTCCCTTATTTTGCTGAAGGTTATTTTTCAGCATCTGTCTAGAAAATAGTGCATGGGAAATAAATATTTTGAATTCTTAAATGCTCGTAAGTGCCTTTATTTTATTCTTATATTTGATTGATAATTTGTCATAGAATACTGTGTGTCTATCATTTGGCTGGAATAGTGGCCATTGAATATCTCTCAGACATCCTCTCTATACTTTTATGGTTCCCTGTATTGTGAGTTCTGTATTTCCAAGGTGTGATGCAGAATATACTTTTCGTGAGCCTCCTCTGTAACTATTGTGCAGTTACGTGACTTCACCCAATAAGACAAACTATATACAACATTTCCACTAAGAAACACATAGCTTGATCTTTGAAAGGGGCAAGAATTTTGCTGGTGAAGGTTCTGGGGCAGCAGTTTCACTGGTGCTGGTAATAGGAGTAGTTATGGTGAATTCAAGGCTGGTGGAGGAATAAAGTTTTCTTACCAGAGTGGTTCTTCAGCGTGGCTCTGGGCCTTGGTACTGGAAGCTTAAGCTGGAGCTTGTTTCTCTAGCCCTCCCAGTGATTCAGTGAGCTACCTACTGCCCTTCAAATATTAATTTCTTGTGGTTTACTGTGTGCATTTCTTTGTTTGCAACTAAGGCTGATACAGCTAGCATAGAATTCTAGACTGAGAATAATTTTGCATCAAAAGTTGAGAGATTTTGCTCCACTATCTGAATATCTAGTGCTGCTATTGTCATGTGATGCCCATTATTTTCTTTTTTTTAATTTTTATTTTATTTTAAGTTCTGGGATACATGTGCAGAACATGCAGGTTTGTTACATAGGTATGCGTGTGCCATGGTGGTTTGCTGCACTTATCAAACTGTCATCTAGGTTTTAAGCCCCGCATGCATTAGGTATTTGTCCTAATGTTCTCCCTCCCCTTGCCTCCCACCCCACAACAGGCTTTGGTGTGTGATGTTCCCCTCCCTGTGTCAATGTGTTCTCATTGTTCAAGTCCCACTTATGAGTGAGAACATGGGGTGTTTGGTTTTCTGTTCCTGTGTTACTTTGCTGATAATGATGGCTTCTAGCTTCATCCATGTCCCTGCAAAGGACATGAACTCATTCCTTTTTATAAATGCCCATTATTTTCTAAGGTTCTGTTTATGTGTGTCTCTGTGTGTGTGTATCTTGTAAGCTTTCCAACTCTTCCTTTAACTTGGTAACATTTCTAATGATGTTTCCAGTTGTAGTTTTCTTTCATTTATTGTGGTAGGCATTCTGGAGCACTTTACTTATGGAAAATTATTTCCTTCACTTCAGGGAAACCAAATCTATTTTAAAATAATATCAATATTCAGGATTTCTGGAACTCCTATTAGATGTTGGAAAACTGAATGCAATTCTCTAATTTTGTTATTGCGTCTTTGTTATTTTCTATATTGTTTTACATTTTAGTTTACTTTCCTGGATTTCTCAACTTGAACTGCCATCCCTGCTTTTGATTTTTAAAAATTCTATCTAAAATATCTTTCATTTTCAGAAGATCTATTTTTATTCTAGAACAGTTTCCAGTTTTTAAAATAACATTTTTTTCAGGGCTTTAGGTTTATGGCAAAATCGAGCAGAAGGTAAAGAAATTTCCCATATGCCCCTCTGCTCCTACACATGCACAGCCACTAGCAACATTCTCCAACAAAGTGGTACATTTGTTGAAATTAATGAACCTACATTGACACAGCATTATCATCCAAAGTTCATAGTTTACATTAGGGTTTACTCTTGGTATTGTACATACTGCGGGTTTGGACAAATGTATAATGGTATCAATTTATTCTTATAGTATTATACAGAGTATTTTCATTCCCTAAATATCCTCTGTGCTTTACCTATTCATCCTTTCCTATGCCCTAGACCCTGGCAACCACTGAAGTTTTACTATCACCCTAGTTTTAGTTTTGTTGGTTGGCTTCAAAAGCTGATCTTCTAGGGATTTTGTTGGGTAAATAACCTAGCTTAGTTTTGGTGTCCTCTGCAATTAATGTAGGCTTTAACTTTCTGTATCTTGATATGTCAGTTACCACTCTTCCATCTATTTTTTTTAGCTCTCAAATATTTGCTGAAATAATTCCACTTACTATTACTTCTTCTCTCATTCTCTATGTTATGGCTTGATAGCATTTTAATTTGTCAATTTTCATTCTGGTATAATTTTGGAAAGGTTAAAAATATAAACATATGGTAATCCTATGTGTAATTTAAAAGTCTTCTTATTTAATTTTTTAAACAATGACAAACATTTATTGAAGAATTGTGTCAGCTATTAAAATAATGAAATGATCTACTTATCACACCTATGAAGAAGGCATGATTGTCTCTTTAACACTTGAGAGAATGAGAGTCAGAGAGCTTAAAGAACTTGTCCAGAGTTATATCCACTTACCAGGTGGCAGAGCAAAAATTTAAGTTCAGATCTGTCTGATTTTGAAGGCCATGCTAAAATGAATATAGCTTAGTACATTGAATATCTGACACACTGCAAGTTCTCAATGATGGCAACTTTGAGGATGTGAACTCATAAGTTCAGCATTTTAGATAGATTTTGTTTCTAAGATGAGTAGGTAATAAAATTGCCCTTATACACAGCATATAATTTAGATCTAAGAATGCCAAGAATATAGGCTAAGAATGCTACCTTTATATAGGTGTGTATATATACATATATATATATATATATATGTATAAGTATACCTTTATACAGGTGTGTGTATATATATGTGTGTTTGTGTATAATTATAGATATATCTCCAGAAAGGATAGATAAGTTTTGATGTTGTTTAATCAGTAATTTTGTGGCAATTTGTCATAGTAGCAATAAGATATGAATATATTTATTAAATACAATAAAGCTTTCCCTCTCTTGAGCACTCTCTCTCTCTCTCTCTCTCTGTGTGTATGTGTGCGTGTATGTATGTGTGTAACTTACCAGATGAAAAGGGTGGTAAATGCTTACTTGGGAGCATATGTGGAAAGGAATATGAATGGTTAAATAGTAACCACAGAGGTGGAAGGCATCTGGGAAAGGAAGGAGTAGTTGAAACTGCAAAGGCACTCCTTTATTATCAGGGTGGGAGGGAATTTATTTTCATCTTGGACTCAGATAGGACAGTGACTCTTCTTCTACCAAGAAGTTTTAAATGCCCCTAAATTTGCTACCATAAGCAGAGTACATAGGCACTGTCACAGGACCACCAAGCTAGAGAGAACTGAAGCACTTAAAACATAAGCAAAAGTCAATTCTAGTGGAATGAGAGAGTTAGGAGCTCATGTTGTTCTTTGTATATGGGAAAGAACAAATTTTCATAGTGTCACCTGATGAACGCTGTCTCTAAAGTGACTCTTATCTATCACAGGAGTTGGGGCTAGAAGTTAGGTGGGAGGAGATCACAGGTAGCACCAGTAGGGAAGTGAGACAGTAGGGGGAAAAGCAGCTATTGTTTGAATGTCCCCTTCAAAACTCACATTGAAATTTAGGCTGGGTGCAGTGGCTCACACCTGTAATCCCAGCACTTTGGGAAGCTGAGGCAGGAGGATCATTTGAGGCCAGGAGTTCAAGATCAGCCTGGGCAAAATAGTGAGACTCCCATCTCTACAAAACAGGTAGAAGAAAATAGATGTGGTGGCTCACACCTGTTGCCTCAGCTACTCAGGAAATTGAGGCAGTCGGATCCCTTGAGCCCAGGAGCTTAAGACTGCAGTGAGCTCTGATTGTGCCACTGTATTCCAGCCTAGGTAAGAGAGCAAGGCCCTGTCTCTAAAAAAATTAAAATGAAAATAAAAAAGAAATTTAATTGTCATTTATAACAGTATTAAGAGGTGGGGTCTTAAAGAGGTGATGTTGGGTCACAAGGGCTCTGCCCTCATAAATGGATTAATGCTGTTATCATAGGAGTGGGTTAGTTATCTTGATAAAAGGATCAGTTCACTCCTGCCCCATTTGTTCTCTGTCTCTGGTGCTCACTTCTGCCTCTTGCCTTCTACATGGACTGAGCCTTGCCAGATGTCAGCATCATGCTCTTGAAATTCCTAGTCTCCAGAACTGTGAGAAATAAATTTCTTTTTTAAAGTAAATTACCTAGTCTATGGTATTCTGTTATAGCAGTAGAAAATGGATTTAGTCAGAAGCCAGTCTTTGAATGAGAAGATTACTACCATGAGAAAGTGGGGCTTAGGCCTGCTGCAGATTTCTGGGAGTCATTGCAGGACAAATCTCAGAATTGTCTCCCTGATGAGTGACAAAGCTGTGATACTTATTTATGAGCTCCCCTTTGCAGTGTTTGGGGTTGCTCTAGGAACTTCACTTTTCTGCCATCTGTGGACTCCCCTGTGCGTGGGCTGAACCTTCACTGGCAAATATATAAAGCCTTCTGTAAAGATCTACAGATGCTTGAAGTAAGAAGCCCTCAACAGGTAAGGAGTCTATTGACACTATTTCAAAATATAGAGAAAGAGGAAATCCTCCCCAAATCATTCTCTGAAGCTAGTATCACCATATTACCAAAACTAGGAAAGGACATAACAACAGAAAAAGAAACTACAGACCAATATTCCTGATAAACATAGATGCAGAAATCTTCAACAAACTACTAGCTAACTGAGTCCAACAGCATACCAAAAAGATAATCCACCATGGTCAAGTGTCTTTCATACCAGGGATGCAGGGATGGTTTAACGTACCCAAATCAAGAAATGTCATATACCACATAAACAGAATTTTAAAAATCATGTCATCATCTCAATAGATGCAGAAAAAAATATGTGACAAAAATCCAGCATTCCTTTATAACAACTCTCAGCAAAATTGGCATCGAAAGAATTTACCTTAATGTAATAAAAGCCATCTATGACAAACCCAACAGCCAGTATAATACTGAACAAGGAAAGGTTGAAAGCATTCCTTTTGAGAAATGGAACTAGACAGTGATGCTCACTTTCACCATTTATATTAAAAATAGTACTGGAAGTCCTAGCCAGAGCAATCAGACAAAAGAAAGAAAGAAAGGGCATCCACATTAGAAAAGAAGAAATCAGACTGTTGCTGTTCACTCATGACATAATCATATACCTAGAAAACCCTAAAGACACACCCCAAAAGCTCCTATAACTGATAAATGAATTCAGCAATGTTTGAGGATACAAAATTAATGCACACAAATCAGTAACTTTGCTACCACCAACAGCGATCAAGCTGAGAATCAAATCAATAACTCAACCTTTTTTATAATAGCCAAAAAACAATGAAAGACTTAGGAATATACTTAACCAAGGAGGTGAAAGACCTCTACAAAGAAAACTACGAAACACTGATGAAAAAATTTATAGGTGACAGAAACAAATGGAAACACATTCCATGCTCTTGGATGGATAGAATCAATATTGTGAAAATGATTATAATGCCAAAATCAACTTACAAGTTCAGTTCCAGTCAAGACACTATGATCATTCTTCACAGAACTAGAAAAAAAAATCCTAAAATTTATATGGAACCAAAAAGGGCCCAAAGCAAGACTCAGCAAAAAGAACAAATCTAGAGGCATTACATTAACCAGCTTCAAACTACACAAGTCACCGAAACAGCATGGTACTGGTGTAAAAATAGGCACATAGACCAATGGAACAGAATAGAGACCCCAGAAATAAACCCAGATACTTACAGCCAAATTATCTTCGACAAAGCAAACAAAAACATAAAGTGAGGAAAGGACACCCTATTCAACAATTGATGCTGGAATAATTGGCAAGCCACATGTGAAAGAATAAACCTGGATCCTCATCTCTCACATTATACAAAAATCAACTCAAGATGGATTAAGGACTTAAATCCAATACTTGAAACCATAATAATTCTGGGAGATAACATTGAAAAAACTTTTCTAGACGTTGCCTTAGGCAAAGACTTCATGACCAATAACCCAAAAGCAAATGAAATAAAGCCAAAGATAAATACATGGGACTTAATTAAACTAGAAAGCTTCTGCAGGACAAAAGAAATAATTAGCATAGAGTGGGAGAAACTCTTCACAGTCTGTACATCTGAAAAAGGCTAATATCCAGAATCTACAAGGAACTCAAATCGGCAAGAAAAAAACAAGCAATGTGATCAAAAAGCGAGCTAAGGACATAACTAGACAATTTGCAAAAGAAGATGTACAAACAGCTGACAAACATGAAAAAATACTCAACATCCCTAATTATCAGATAAATGCAAATAGAAATCACAGTGTGATACCATCTTACTCCTGCAAGAATGGGCATAATCCAAAAATTAAAAAACAACAGATGTTGATGTGCATCTGGTGAAAAGGGAACACTCTTAAACTGTTGGTGGGAATGTAAACTAGTACAACCACTATGGAAAACAATGTGGAGATTCCTTAAAGACTAAAAGTGAATCTATCATTTGATTCACCAGTTCCACTACTGGGTATCTACTCAGAGGAAGAGAAGCCATTATACAAAAAAGATACTTGCATATGCATGTTTATAGTAACATATTTGCAATTGCAAAAATATGGACCCAGCCCAAATGCCCATCAATTAGTGAGTGGAAAAGAAACTGTGGTATGTATATATACACACACACACATCCACATATATATGTATACACATACATATATCTGTATGTGTGTGTGCGTATATATATGTATGTGTATATACATACCAGTTTCTTTATCCATATATATACATATATATGTATGTATGTATATATAGTATGTACATACATATATATGGGTATATATATGTATATGTACATACATATATAGGTATATATATGTATATGTACATACAGTTTATACATATATATATATAAAGATATATATATCTTTATATATATAAAAAGAATATATATATATATTTTTTAATGGTTGAGTAGCATTCAGCTTTATATTTATGCTTAAATATATAGCATAAATATATATAATATATAATACTACTCAGCCACAAAAAAAGAATGAAATAATGTCATTTGAAGCAATCTGGATGGAATTGGAGACCATTAGTTTAAGTAAAGTAACTCAAGAATGAAAAACCAAACAACAAATGTTTATGTGTTTATGTTCTCACTCATAAGTGGGAGCTAAGCTATGAGGACACAAAGGCATAAGAATGATATAACAGATTTTGGTGACTTGAGGGGAAAGGTGGGAGGGGATTGAGGGATAAAAGACTACACACTGGGTTCAGACTACAAATTTCCCAGATGATTGGTATACCAAAATCTCCGAAATCACCAATAAAGAACTTATTCATGTAACAAAATGACACCTGTTACCCAGAAACCTATTGAAAATAAATAAAACTATACTTAAGTAATATTTCGGGTAACAGAGCATATCACAGATAAACTGAAAGCCTAATGCCTGTTTAACCAAAATTTTCAACAATCTAAAAATCAAAACAAAACCAAACAGGCATGGAAATGATCAAGTCAAGAATTTATAGCATGGTTTAGAGAATATGAAATGCATGGCTTAAGAGTCCATGATTACATAGAATTGCATCAGCAAGATCTTGAAAAAGAAAAATTAAACTGGCTAGAATTGAAACGATTTTTATTGAACACACTGATTAATAGTCACCAATTTCCTAGAGAATAGGGACTTGGAGTTGACATTAAAAAATTTTATGTTCACTTTGCATAGCACATCTATATTTATATAGGAATTTGTATGGCTACATGTATGAAAACTCAAATGTGAGTATTGTAGCCAATATTTCAGGCACTCAAAGGAGTCAAACAAGATAAATAATACTAATTGTACATCCAACAAGGTTTATTGTGTTATGGATGTGTTCCACAATACATTGTACTTTCTTTTCCTAAAAACAAAACAAAACAAAGATCAAAGTCCCAGTAGGCACACTTCCCAACGTATGTAAATTGCAGAAGCACAACATGTAGTTGAGAATGCAGGTCAAGGAATTTGTTGTACACCTTTTCCTTACCTGAAGGTAGAACAGTTGGGAATATCATGTACATGCACTAAGAACTACCATTTAAAGTAATAGCAATCTCAGATTATACAAGTTCACAGCAGGCTTTACTAACCATGGCAGATGTAGTGGCTCAGAAATGAACAATGTAAAAATAAATCAAAAAGCAAACATTTGGACATATTTCTGTTCTTAACTTACATTTGAAGACTATCAATTATAAACTGAGATCTAGCAAAATGTGGATTAAAAACTGTTTCTTTTTATATGTTATAGTCTTTGATCTTTTACAAAGGGGCATTAAAAAGAAAAACTAAAACTCTAGCATTGGAACAAGTTGAGGGTTCAAATGCTTTTGTTCCAACATTTATTAGCTTTGATCTTGACCAAGTTCTTTGAGTCTCAATTCTTTCATCTGTCAAATAGGGATGATGCCTTCCCCAAGTAGTTTTACTGAGGAGAAACTGGATTAATACATAGTCTTTTCATTGTAGACTTTAAATTGAATATTCTCCCCCATTTCTCCCTATTCACTCTTGGGCTTTCTCAAGTAGAAGGGGGATTTACATTATTGTAATTAAGTTCAAGATTATTTACTGATACTTTTTTGAGTCCTAGTTATTGTACTAGCTACTGATGACACCAAAAGAAAATAGAACACAGATTCTGACTTTGAGCAGCTCAAAATCTGGTATAGATATAGACTAAATCAATTCAGTGCCTTGTGTTATATGGTATAAGAAGTCAAAGGGAAAATAGAAAGCTAAAGAAAAAGCAAAGTTATATTTGAACTGTACTTTAAATATGTTTCATCATTCTATAAAAGGAGAGCATTAGGGTACTATAAGCAGAAGGATCTAGTATGAATTATGTTTCAAGTGTTTTTATATGTGGCAGCCTAAATAACATACAGAACAAACAGTTATTACAGTTTTTGGGAAGTTTACCTTCATAAAGTGTATCCTGAACACTTTGTAGAAAAAATAGCACTTGGTTTTCATAATTGTTATATGAGTGACTTGATTGATCATTTTTCTGAATATTATTTTGAATGTGTTTGGATTATATAAAGGGTGCAACAGTTTAGAGATACATTTTCAAACAAGTTTAAGCATCTAGAATTAGCCACAAAACAAGAAATGGTGAAAAACTTCTAGAAAGTCTCTGCATAGAAGAAGAGTTATCACAGATTCCATAGGCTAATTTTACATTTATTTTTAATTATAGAAAGTATCCTGAGAGAGGACTGGGGGACACCGGCATGAACAAGTTGAAATCATCACAGAAGGATAAAGGTCGTCAGTTTATGATCTTCACAAAGTCTAGTGAAAAAACAGCAGTAAGTTGTCTATCTCAAAATGACTGGAAGTTAGATGTTGCAACAGATAATTTCTTCCAAAATCCAGAACTCTGTATATGAGAGAGTGTAAAATGATCATTGGACAGGAAGAAGTGAGAACAACTGTACAATAGATACAAAGATTCTCAAGATGAGAATAAAATTGAAATAGATTGTATACAGCAGTTCTCTGATGACCTGGCACTCGATCCAGCCAGGATTAGTGTGTTGATTATTGCATGGAAGTTCAGAGCAGCAACCCAGTGTGAGTTCTACAAACAGGAGTTCATGGGTGGCATGACGGAATTAGGATGTGACAGCATAGAAAAACTAAAGGCCCAGATAACCAAGATGGAACGAGAATTAAAAGAACCAGGAAGATTTAAGCATTTTTACCAATTTACTTTTTTTTTTTTTTTTGGTTTACTAATATTTTATTATGGATTTAACAGGTGACATTGGCCTATAGTTTTTCTTTGTACAGTCTTTTTCTGGTCTTGTTATCATAGTAATACTATGATATTAGTTGGAAATCATTCCTTCTTTTTTTTTTTAATTTTTATTGTATTTTAGGTTTTGGGGTACATGTGAAGAACATGCAAGATTGTTGCATAGCTACGCAAGTGGCAGTGTGATTTGCTGCTTTCCTCCCCTTCACCTATATCTGGCATTTATTCCCATGCTATCTCTCCCCATCTCCCCACCTCCCACTGTCCCTTCTCTATTTCCCCCCCAATAGACCCCTGTGTGTAGTGCTCCCCTCCCTATGTCCATGTGTTCTTATTGTTCATCACCCACCTATGAGTGAGAACATGCGGTGTTTGATTTTGTGTTCTTGTGTCAGTTTGCTGAGAATGATGGTTTCCAGGTTCATCCATGTCCCTA
>CAUYLG010004096.1:0-96403 GCA_963573385.1 Cacajao melanocephalus
AGATAGCATGGGGAGAAATGCCAGATATAGGTGATGGGGAGGAAGGCAGCAAATCACACTGCCATGTGTGTACCTATGCAACAATCTTGCATGTTCTTCACATGTACCCCAAAACCTAAAATGCAATTAAAAAAAAAAAGAATTGACGAACCCTTTCCCAATTCTAATCCTAAACCCAACCCAGTCTTGATCCAGCTTTTGACCTAATTCTACCTCTTACTTGAATTACACTCCTATGTTCCTCTTTCTCTCTTTCTGCAGAGCTGAGTAATAGGATCAGGGAAGGCAGGGGTAAGAATCATATCTTCACCCTCTAGTAGGGGAGGCTTTAAATGACCGCAGTCCAAGGTGGGTTACAACCCGCAGTGAAGCACCTGGAGGTTAGAAGAGGAAGCAAACCCAGACATCAGGGCACATTAGCTGAGTCTTCAGGGAGAGCTGGTGTGACCTGGGATTTCAGTGGCAGAGATTGGGAAAGGCACACGCAAGGGCCTAAAGGCGGGGAGCCTCAAGGTGTGCCCAGGGAGTGGTGAATAGACCAGTTTGACTGCTGGGGCGCAGGATTTGTCTTGGGAATCAGGGCAGAAAGGCAGGTGCGGGCCAGAGCAGTGTAGGTATGGGTAAACAAGCGAAGGAGTTTGAACCTTGCCATGCACTTACACAGCAGGCCTGAGGGTCTCGTTAAGGTTCCAGCCACAGGTGGCAGAGAAGGATATTTTAACCCTTTCTAGTAGTGTCAAGCCACGTGCCCTCTCACCTTCTTGCAGACTTCCTTATATTCTCTTTTTTTGAGATGGAGTCTCGCTCTGTGGCCCAGGCTGGAGCACAGTGGCATGATCTTGGCTCACTGCAACCTCTGCCTCCCGAGTTCAAATGATCCTCTGGCCTCAGCCTCCAGAGTAACTGGGATGGCAAGCATCAGGCGTGCACCAGCACATCCGGCTAATTTTTGTATTTTTCGTAGAGACGGCGTTTTACCATGTTGGCCAGGCTGGTCTCGAACCTCTGACCTCAAGTGATCTACCTGCCTCTGCCTCCTAAAGTGCTGAAATTACAGGCCTGAGCCACTGTGCTCTGCCGGGACTTCCTTATATTCTATTTAGTAAATGTTTGTTCAGTTTCTACTATGCATGCAGGAAGCTCTAAAAGCACATAAGAATAGAAGGACAATGTCTGTCCTATATAAGCTATTACTTTGGGGATGCTGGGGGTTGAGACACAAATAAGTGCACAGATGATTGAAATGGCAGGCAGGAGTGGACCCCAGGCAAGGTACACACAGGGGCCACAGTGGCTCAAAGGAGAGTGATGCATTTACTAAAGAAAAGACTGAGGGTCCACTCCTGGCCCCTCCTTCCTTCAGTCCTCCTTGGCTCCATCCCATTTGGGTAAATCGTTCATCATTTTTCTATAGTTTAAATAGTTGCCCATTTTGGAACCATGAATGAAGGAAGATGGTGGATTATAGGTGCTTTTTCTCATTTTCAAAATTTAATGCTTCTCAGGTTTTTTTTTCTTTTCTTATGCAGATAAGTATGGACAAACATGGCCCATCATTTCTTGGCTCAGACTATCTTTATTTGCATAATAAATGTAATTCATGTACATTGGTTAGGAAATTCATGTCGAGCATACAGAAACAAAATGGAAAGAACTCTCTTCCCTCCAACCCTCTAATTTCTGTTCCCCAAGTTAACCACCATCAACTGTTTCTTGTAAGTCCTCCCAGGATTGCTTCCTCCCTGTGTACACACCATCGTGTATTTTTCCCTCCCTCTACTTCCACACTAACATGCTTTTAAAATGTGTATACAGAGGGGCCATCTGATACACATAGCTCTACACCAGAGGCCCCTTTTCTAATGTTAAGGACTCCAGGAAGGAGGAGGAGGCTTATGCTGGCTGGCGGGGGTCAGAGCTTTGTGATTTCAGCAGGGAGGAATGGGCGAAGGGTGCACAGCCAACGGAAGGGGGGAAGTGGAGCAAGCTTTGGACAATCGCTGCTAGGAAATAAGCCAGACTATGGTGAGGTAATGCGTGTGCTTGCTGCTGCAGTTTGTTAAAGTTACAAGACCCTCGGGACTCCAGGGGGTGGCAGGGCGGAGTGGGGGAGACTGCTCCATGCCGTGAGACGTGGAGTCTAGAGCCCTGGAAAAAACGCCTTGCTTTTTGTTTTAGGATTGGCTCTTTATCCTGGTCTGAAAGTCTCTGCCTATGGGGAATGAATGTCTACTTTCTGTCTCCCTTCAGGATTATTTTGATTTGCCATTTTCTGGTGAGTTTGTTGGGAGAGGAGGCACATCTTTATTTAGGCTCTGTTCTTAACTAGCAGCACAACTTCTGTCAAATTATTTATGTTCTCTGGACCTTGGTTTCAGTTTCCCTAGACCTGGATGATCTCTGAGGCCATATTCAGGGGTGGTCTGGGAAAATAAAAAGCAGGATTTTGAGTCAGGAGACTTTGGCCAGTTCCCTTAGCCATAATGTGCCTCTGTTTCCTTCGTTATAAAATGAGATTAATCACGTCCACCTCACAGAGTTGGTGTAATGATCAAAAGAGGAGAAAGTGCTTTATTCACTGTAAGGAACCAGCTGGGAGAACGGCGGGGGCTAGGTATGGCTGGAGTTCTCCTGCAGGCCTCCCAGCTTGCCCCCAGAGCAGAACAGCCTCAATGACTAAGACATCAGCTTTTTTTCCCCCTTTCAAAGTCAACTTTATTGAGGGATAACTTGCATAAAATAAATTGCACCCATTCCGAGTGTATGGTTCAATGGGTCCTCACAAATGTATATGCACCACCACCCCAATCAAAATGCAGAGCACTTTCATCACCTAAAAACTTTCCCTGGTGCTCCCGTGAATCCATCCCACCTCCAGCCTTAGGGTTTCTGTCCATCTGGGTAAGGTTTGTCTTTTCCAGAATTTCATGGAGTGTCTGAACTCTGGCTCTTTCTCTTTAGCATGATGATCCCAAGATCCAGCCTTCTAAGGTCCATCCTTCTAAGATTCATCTTTCTTGTTGACGCCATCAGCAGTCTCCCCTTTTCAATTCTGGGCCGTATTCCCTATGCAGATGCCCTAACACATCAGTTAACAGTACAAAATCAAACCCAAAAACTCTTCCTCTGCTCTGGTCTCCTGGGAACAATAAGCCTCTTAGCTGGTGGGACCACCCAGAGGGACTTCTCTTTCCCCTTCTGACATCTGGCCCTGCTCTCATTCCACAGTCAGAAAGGAAAGCCTACAGAGTCCCTGCAGCCCAGCTGTGGCTTGCTCTTGCAACCTTGACCTTAACACCACCCTGTTCACATTATTCCCCTTCTACTTCCTACCCCGTTCCTTTCTGACTGAGGATACGGTGAAATTACACCCAGCCTAGGTCATGGCCTTGTATGTCCATAGGCTCTGGTTAAAATGCAACCAACATCACCAGCAGGGTAACCCAGTATGCTGCTAGCAACTACTATGAGACAATTGGTACAAATTGACTTCTTGGACTTGTCAAGGGATATGAGCCAGAGCAACTCCATCTTGAGTAGGGGCTGGGTGAAATGAGGTTGAGACCCACTGGGCTGCATTCCCAGACGGTTAAGGCATTCTAAGTCACAGGATGAGATAGGAGGTCGGCACAAGATACAGGTCATAAAAACCTTGCTGATAAAACAGGTTGCAGTAAAGAAGCCAAGTAAAACTCACCAAAACCAAGCGGGCCACGAGAGTGTCCTCTGGTCGTCCTCACTACTACACTCCCGCAGCGCTGTGACAGTTTACAAATGCAATGGCAATGTCAGGAAGTTACCCTGTATGGTCTAAAAAGGAGAGACATGAATAACCCACCCCTTGTTTAGCATATAATCAATAAATAACCATAAAAGTGGGCAAGCAGCAGCCCTAGGAGCTTCTCTGTCTATGGAGTAGCCATTATTCCTTTATTTTCCTAATAAACTTGCTTTCACTTTATGGACTCACCCTGAATCCTTTCTTGCACGAGATCCAAGAAGCCTCTCTTGAGGTCTGGATCCAGACCCCTTTGCTGTAACAGTATCAGATCTCCTAGCAAGGGCCTGCATGGATGGAACCCAAATGACTTTGGTTGGCTTTGTAGGGCCAGCCCGAACTTGCAAGCAGCAAAATCCAGGAGATCGTGTGGGCCGTGGGAGGGAGGAAATGGCGCTCACCAGTACAGTCTTCTGGTGGATTCTGTGCATCTTTAATCATAAGCCTAGTTAGGTCTTTGCCTTTCCTTCTGGCCTGTGCTCTTGCCTATCTGTTCTCTGATCCTCGTTTACCACCAGGCAACGGGGCGGGGATGATGATAGTTACCGCTTATTACCGCACCTACGCAGGCTGCCGCACTTCACATACATCGTTTCATTGACTTCTCACACCAGCCCTCAGAGGAAGGTATCATTAGTCTCATTTTATAGGTGGAAGACTCTGAAACACAGGGAATTAAAGTAGTTCAAAGTCACTCAACTGCAGAACCAGGATTTAAACCTAGTTCTGTCTGACTCCCGGTTCTGTGGCCTAACCCCTATTCAGGGTTTCAAGAATCAGAGATGTTAGGAAACACCTGACTTCTATTTTACTAACCGTCCCCCACACCTGAGAGTAATATCCTGACTTAAAACACCATGGACTAGATTTGCCTGCTTTTAAACTTTATAAGATGGAATCATCTGATATGCATTTTTTGGTGTCTGAGTTCTTTCATCTACCATTACGTTTGGAAGATGTATTCCTACGGTTGTGTGTTGATTCATTCTCATTGCTGTATGGTATCGCACTGTATAAAGAACATCTTGTTTTTAAAAACCTCTTGACCTGTGGCTAAACAGGTTCAGGTTCTACCCTTGAATTGCTACATTGGGCAACTCCCATGGTTTATCCGGCTTGTCCGTGTGTCTCTGAGAAGCTTAATCTTTCCAAAAGGTGCTTCCTTTTAAAAAGTAGACTTTTGCTAACCCAAATGACTCTCTTTTTTTCTTTTTCTTTTTTTTTTTTTTGAGACAGAATCTCACTCTCTTGCCCAGGCTGGAGTGCAGTGGCACAATCTTGGCTCATTACAACCTCTGCCTCCCGGGTTCAAGCGATTCTCCTGCTTCAGCCTCCCAAGTAGCTGAGATTACAGGCACCCGCCACCACAGCTGGCTAATTTTTGTATTTTTAGTAGAGACAGGGCTTCACCATGTTGGCAAGGCTGGTCTTGAACTCCTGATGTCAAGTGATCCAACCATCTTGGCCTCCCAAAGTGCTGGGATTAAAGGCGTGAGCCATGGTACCCAGCCTCCAAACGACTCTTTAATTGGTTAAATGTACGCAGAGGTGGTCTGTGAGCAGTGCCACAGGTCCCAGTTATACATCCTCCCCGCAACCCCTGCATGTCCTCCCTCCTTCCAGTCAGTTCACTAAGAGGCAGACACCTGATATTGTTTAGGAAGCTGTCTTCTTGCTAGAAATAGAACTGTTTTGAGATAGAGGTGGTTGGAAGTGTCCTCTGAGGTGTCAGAAGCAAAGTTATCTTTTAGAAGATTTTAATATTGTCACTTCATAGCCACGTGATCTTGGGCAAATCACCCAGCTGTTTTGAGCCTCCACTTCCTCATCTGCAAAATAGGGGAAATGATGGTAATGTTGGTCATAGTATTTGAGGAAAGCACAAATACGAGAAAGGGTGCAAGCAAAAGCTTCTGGTGCCACCATGCAGTTTAAGGATGCATGCTTTTTATTTTTGTGTCCTTCTGTACAGGTTTATTTGCAAGATAGGTTTAAGGATAAAGTTTGCTGAAGGAAGGAGACTGAGTAGCACCAGCCCCTGGCTTAAAAGGGGATGTTTGGATGAAGCATCTGTCTCAGGAAGAAGCAGAAGACTACAGAAAAGGCTAAGAGAGCCAGGTGTGGCGGCAGCCCTTTGTAATCCCAGCTACTCGGGAGGCTGAGGCAGGAGAATCACTTGAACCTGGGAGGCAGAGGTTGCAATGAGCAGAGACCTCGCCACTGCACTCCAGCCCGGGTGACGAGAGCAAAACTCCATCTAAAAAAAAATGAAGGTAAGAGAGATCATTTTTAATCCATTTACATTATGATGCAACATGAAACCAGATATCACTCTAACACTTTCAGGACATATCGCAATTCTCCCTGGGCTGATTTTGTTTTGTTTTTTAAAATCCAGTATCTATCTCTGCAATATTAACATCCTCTAAATCATTTTCTTGGTTTTAGAGACAAGGAGGTAGCAGAGACGCTGTGAGCTGGCTTTGCATTCTAGTGTTGGGACACACGGAGGGGGAAGCTGACGTTGAAGGGTGGATGGCAGCAGCCACAGGGAGTGAGATGGGCTTGTTTCTGGAGCTGATGGGAGAGAAAAAGGGAGCCACATGGGAATTCACACAGGGTTGTGCATTATATTCAAGTGCGTATTCAGATACAAGCCTTTATCTCAATACCTTCCTTATTCCTGCTCTGCACAGATCTCATACCAAAGTACAGATAAAACCAATTCCCAATTGTCCTAATATTTCATTTGATTTCTTGAGTCATGAAATGAAAATGTGGAGAGGTTAGTCATGTGAAGTGGCTGACTCAAATAGGATGATATTTGTGCGTGTCTCACGAGAAATCATTATGTTTCTACCTGAACTTGTTTGCCTGACTACCTGAGAAGATAGTGTTGCTAACCTGAGAAGTGAATACGCTGCCTTAACGATTGGGCAGGTAGAAGCGAGGGAGGGAAAGGAAGAGAACAACTGTGTCTCAGTGAACTGGGGCATGTCAGAAATTTAATAAGAACAGGTTGAGACAAGTGTTAAATACTGGAATCCCCCGGGAGCACAGCGATAGCTTGGGCCTTGTCAAAAAGTTTTCTGGTTGGAGCTCAGGAGGGAAAGAGAAAGTGAAAAGTCAGCCATGTCTTCAAGTTCATTTTAGTTTATCTAGCTTGCGAGAAGACAGGACTGAAATAAACTTATCAGCTTTGTCTTCTTGATTAAGCAAGCATAGTTTATTTGAAAAACATTCAGTTTTATTTCTAACTAGGCTAGGAGTTTTTGTAACTTCTACAGAGGGTTGGGAAGAAGATTGGCATAACCCATACTTACTATTTTAAGTTACTGGTTCTGTTGTCTGGAGGTAATATTATATTGCTCTCTTATACAAGAAGTATTTGAGAAGTATGGGACCTCTTAATTGGGTACAGAATGGATTTCTTTTACATTTGCTTTGAAGAAGGTATTTATAAAGGGATTGTAATATGGTAATTTATAATTTCTTCTAACAAGTTATAGTAAGAATTATATATCTATTTACCCTTGACACACACACATTTGAACATATAGATAATAACCACCTCTATTAAGAATTAATGCACACATTTCCAAATCTATTCTTGAGTTTGGGAGACCAAGCCCATGGGTCATAAAATGTGAGAGCCACCTAGTGGGAAAATTTGACAATTGCACCTATATTTTCAAACTGTGGGTGTGACAGCCACGGTTAATTTCTGTTAATAAAATCTTAGACTACCATGGGAATATTTATCAACATGAAAGTGACAGTGATTTTCATATATTCCTATTATTATAAAGATGGTAGGCTCTTAGGCTAGAAAGTAGCTTTCTTAACCTGACTTAGTCATCACAGTAATGATAGCTTTCTGACCAGGTGAGGAAGGGAGGGAGGGGTGTGCCACGACGCAGTCTCACTTTCGGGCTTTCTGCTTTGGACACGTACAAAAAAACCAGAAACAAAGTCATCTAGAAGGTGCTGGTGGGGCAAAAAGGGGACCTGCTATTTACAGTGTGTCTGTTAGGTTGTGAGCTAGAGAGAGATGCTTACACTCTGATTAAGGTTTTTTTTTAGAGATGAGCTTTCACTATATTGTCAGGCTGGTCTCAAACTCCTGGCTTTAATCAATCCCCTTTCTTTGGCATCCCAAAATGTTGGGATTACAGGTGTGAGCAACTGCACCTGGCCCTGATTAAGTCATCTTAAACTGAAGCTGCTGTGTTGTCTGAACAGACCCTCAATTAAGAAGCTTTTCTTTTCATTTTTCCTTCCTTCCTTCCTTCCTTCCTTCCTTCCTTCCTTCTCTCCTCCCTCCCTCCCTCCCTCCCTCCCTCTTTCTTTTCTTTTCTTTCTTTCTTTCTTTCTTTCTTTCTTTCTTTCTTTCTTTCTTTTTCTTTCTTTCTTTCTTTCCTTCCTTCCTTCTCTTTCTTTCTTTTTTTTCTTCTTTCCTTCTCTCTCTCTCTCTTTTTCTTTCAACAGTTCTGGAGAAGTGCTAAATATTAGACTAAAATTAAAACCTGATACCCATTGTTCTGAGTGCTTGCTGAGAAAGTTCTTGTTTGGTTTGTTTTGAGAAGCACTAGGAGTTAATAGAATGGGTGTTTAGCAGCCTTTGGATTCTGTAGACTCCTAGCTTTCTGCCTCCTATGTGTAAGACCTTGGACATTTCTCTTAACCTCTCTGAGACTGAGCTTCTTCATATGCAGATGGGCTCATTTACCTTTCAGGAGCACCTCTGTGGGATGGGGCTGCCCCACGTGAGGGGGGTAAGCCCTAAGGTGGAGGCAGAAGCAAGTGGCCATGGGAATACAGGAGGTTAATTTTGACAGGAACAGTATGGGAAAAGGAGGTCTTTATGCTGAGCCGAGTAGAATGACTTAATAGGCAGTTTTTATTCATTCATTCAACAAAAATTTACTAAGAATGTATTATGAGTCAGGCACTGTTCTAAGTATTGGGGATATACCAGCAAACAACAAAATAGAAAAAAAACCCAAACCCCAGCTTCACTGAGCATACATTCTAGGAGGAGGAGCCAGACAGTACATAAATAAATAACAAAACGCATTCTTCAGATGGTGAGACATATTGGGAGGAAAATTAAAACAGTGTAAGGGGAACAGGAGTTATATAAAGAGGGCTCTATCATATAGATATGGTAACTTTTGAGCAAAGAATTGAAGGAAGGAAGGAATAAGCTACAGAAGTCATTGGAGGGAAGAGCAATCCAGGCCAACGAAACAGCCCCAAAGCCCAGGGCAGGTATGCGTTGGGTTCACAGAAGGGCAGGGAAGCCAGAGCTTTAGGAGGGAGATGGTCATAGGTGTTGAATGGGGAGCAGCACATACAAGGCCTCCCAGCCCATTTCATAGATTTTGCTTTGACTTTGAGTGAGATGGGAACCATTAGAGGGGTTCCAGTAAAACGAGATGCATGTTTTCTGACTTACCTTTGAAGAGATCAACCTGCCTGACGTGCAGAACACAATGGGGCAAGGCGGGAGAGGGCTGAGGGCAGAAACAAGGGTAGGTTAAGAGGCTGTTTTCTTGGTCTAAATAAGAGGTGAGAGGGCTTGAAGTGGGGTGTCCAGGACTGCGTAGGTGCTGAAGAGAGTCAGTTGTGCAGCAAATGTTTCAGGCCCATGCAAGCATCAGCTTGATAGCTTTACAAAATGGGGAAATGGCCTCTGTCCAAAGAATGGAGTGCAGGGTGGTGTGACAGGCTGGGTTGGGATGGAGAAGGGGAACTGAGAGATGGGCTAAGGCTGGAGTCAGCTTCGGTGACCAGAACAGACTCTGAATTTTCTTCTCTATCTAACCTGGAGCCAGTAAAAGTTTTGAACATGGGAGACACGTGCTCAGAGGAGCATTTTGAGCTCTGGTGGCTGAATGAGGGAAGACGTGGAAGAGGCAGTGGCTGGAATCAGAGAGGTAATGGTCCAGGGAAGAAATAGTAAGGGCTCAAACTTGGGCAGTGAGTGGGTAGAGGGAGGGGATGAGTGACGTGGACTGCTTAGACATGACGGTCAAGGAAATTAACCAAAACCCATATTTGGATTGGTAGTTATATTTTTGGTTCAAAAAAACCATATCTCAGTGTGAAAGTCGGGGTGCTGGAAGTAAATTTCTGCCCTCTGGGAAAATGCTTTAGAGACAATGGTGACAAATTAGGATTTTGTTTGACTGATGGGAGACTTTGAGTGATGGGGTTGGCCATGGAGAATGAGAGGCAGGAACCAGAAAAGCCTGGATGAGAATGATTGAGAAAAGGCCAGGAAGTAGGCAGAGACTTGTCAGATGCTCAGGAGGAAGGCATTGGTTAAAAACAGCCAACATACTTAATGGGTATATATGAAGATTTGTAGTGGGTCGTGGGGTGGAATGCATCCTCCGTCTCTGTACCCCAACAATGCCTTCTGTAAAAACTACATCATCATGTGGTGCTTTTGGATTTAGAGTCATGGTTTTCTTGGAAGGATGGGATACCAAGGGCTAAGGACAGTTACCCACGACTAAGGCAATCTTTTTGTTTTCCTCTGCTGCTTGTCACCTGGTAGGAGAACAAAATGAATGAAACTTTTAGCTAAGTTCTGATATTTTTCTTTCCTTTCCTCTGTTTGATGTGTTCTTTTCCTGCTGTCTGCTCTTCCAATCCCCCTATTTTGCTATATGCTTCTGCTCTGTGACATGAATTTTGCTTTGTATCTCCCAATAGTCTAGTGGGATTAAAAATAAAAGTCACTTTCTGAGGTACCTTTGCTCTCCAGTTCTCTATAGCAGCACTGACACCTCTGGCTGTCCTCCCTGAGGGTCTTGCCTTCTGCCAGAAGGTTGTATTTGTTCAGAAGGGGCTCTGAAGTTTACTCAGTTCTTTACTGGTCTTTCATTTCCTCGTGAGGATTTGTTCTGTTTTTCTTTTTCGCTCTTCTTCCAGCTTGAAATGTATTCCTTATTGCCTTTTTGAAACCTTCAGAACTAAAATAAATAAATAAAACCACCACTAGGATAATAGAAAGATGCCACTTGTTATTATCATAATTAGTGTTACCTTTATCACCAGGTCTTTACGAAGCACCTAATTACAAGTGGCTGATGAGGAGAGAAATAGACAAACATAAGTACTGTAAGAAACTCTCCTGGCTCTTAAGGAGTTGAGAGTCAGTCACCAAGAACTGTGGACACTCAGATGCGGTGGAAATGACCAAAATCCCAATTTTCTTGGGTAAATTCTAACTGCCTTTTGGCTTTGATTCTACATCTTTTACTAGCCATGCAATCTCAGGCAATTCTTTTGATTTCGTTTGGCTTTGAGTGGGGACAATAAGATCTTACCTAAAGTCAGGGGCAGGACTACATAATCTCTCAAGGGCCCTTTAGCATTCAGATCTAACATTGTGTGAATGCTATTGTATTGGTCCATTTTCATGCTGCTGATAGAGACATACCTGAGACTGGACAGTTGACAAAAGAAAGAGGTTTGCTGTACTTAACAGTTCCACATGGCTGGGGAGGACTCACAATCGTGGGGAAGGTGAAAGGCAAGGAGGAGCAAGTCACATCTTACATGGATGGCAGCAGGCACAGAGAGCTTGTACAAGGAGACTCTCCCTTATAATACCCTCAGATCTCATGAGACTTATCTGCTATCATGAGAACAGCATGGGAAAGACCTGCACCCATGATTCAATTACCTCCCACGGGGTCTCTCCCACAACACGTGAAAGTTCAAGATGGGATTTGGGTGGGGACACAGTCAAACCATATCAGCTATTTACTTGAAGTTCTCAGAAACAAAGTCGCAGTTGATCCAACATCATTTTAGAATTCTTACTCTGAAGAAGAGTTCAGAGATAAGAAGGCAGTACTAATATGAAGCAGAATATAAGGCATAATACAGCCTTTAAAATGCACATTGCTGTGTAGAAAAGTTAGAACAAAGCCTTTATCTGCATACCTCTCTAGGTGGCCCTGGGGACAGAGCACTGATAGCTCTTTTGCAGTTATTATATGAACTAGCACTATGTCAAGCCATTCACATACATTGCCATTCAATCCTATAAGAACTCATGTAGTTTTCTCATTTTACTGATAAACTGAAATCAAGTTTATTTAGCTAGAAATAGTCAAGGTGACCTTCAAACCCAGAAGGTCCTACACCAGAACACACACTCAGTTCCTGCATTTAACTCTCATCATTCTGTGTAGACACCAGGAATCTTATTTATGCAAAGGGGCTTGGTAGTGATGGCTAGGTTCTGAAGGCTAGAGTTTAGATGGTGTAAAAAGTAAAGGAGCATTAAAGAGTGTTGCCTCATTGGATTCCTGGAAGGCAGGGAACTTACATCCAGAGTTGGAGAGAATGCAGATATGTGAGCTAAAATGGAACACTGGCCTTGTCATCCAGGAAGTTTTCTTAAGGTGTCTGCTTTCCGAGATACCCATTGAAAATGTGTCTTCTATGGGGAGAAAGGTCTATGTGATCCCTTAAAGGCTCAACTACCCAAAGCTGATAGAAAGAGCACAGTTGTCAGAGGTAAGACCGCCTCTCTAAGGCTGGGAGCTTCAGGAGGCTAGTGGCAGGTCATGGGCAGGCTGAGCCTTGGTGGAGATGGACAGCAGCAGCGGGCAGCAGAGCTGCTGTGGGAGCAGAGCCTGGGACAGCTGGGTAGGGGCTACCAGGAGAGAGCTGGGTCTGGAGACCCACAGGCCAAACTGGCAGGGTGCACAGGGCCTGGTGCCATTGCGATGTGTCATTTGTCCCACAGGCTAGGGGGACCTGGAGAAATGATGGTACAAATTCATATTTCGTGTATAACACCTCTTCCTCCAAACTGAGCTTGAGAAATGTGCTGGTCTGTTGCTGTAGCTGCCTTACCAAAAGGTGAGTTCTAGCTTTTCTGTTGTACTTATGTTGACAATGAGCCCCATGAGCTTCTGTGAGGGGGTACTTTTTGCTGACTATAACCCCTGGGTTGGCTACAATGTAGTCTCGTAGGTTGAGGAGCCTCCTTCCTCAGAGTGCGTCAAGCCCTCCACCTTACAGCGATGGCAGGAGGCCCAGGAGTTCACTCTAGCCCTCCTCTGGTATTCCCACCCCCATCCTGTTATGTCCATGGGTCTCCTAATGCTTATTAGAGTCTTGGTCTGGAAGAGGGTGGGGGCCCACTTTGGCTCAGTCCTACTTTGATGGCTGCACAGTAATTATCTTAAAACCCAAAAGCTGGGTGAAGCCTCATGCCTCCCTTATGACTAATGATGATAATGCAGTGCTGCTCACTGGCCTGGCTAGCCTCAGCACTGGACTGCCCCCTTCCCACAAGGTTATACTCAGTGGAGGGCGCCACCTGAACTAGGCTGGGTTTTAAGTCAAAGTGGAGTATGCAGAAGGATGCAGGGGTTTGATGTAGCCGTCCAGTGCTATGGGGCATTAGGGTGCTGTGGGCTGGGTTCAGAGAGGTGCAAGAATGCCAGGCTTGGTGAGCTCCCTCCAGTAATGAGGAGATGCTGGGCCCACTGTGCCAAGAGGCTATTTCTGTAGAAAGCCACTCTGCAGTGGAACTGTTCCCATAACCCAGGAATACTGGGTGAACCACGAGAGCTTGGGCACAGCCTTTTTTCCCTGGAAATTCTTTTTGACATTTCTATTTCACCAGTTTTTTTTTTTTTTCGATTATGTAATGAATACCTGCATGCGTTCTCTTTGAATACATTCAAAGATTACAAATAAAGCAGAAATTCACCTTGGCTACCATTCCTGATTCAATCCTCTGGTATCAGTTTCTTTTTAAACTTTCAGACATCCCCGCTCATGTTTTTTTTCTCCCTCCCTCTCTCTCTATAATTATACATACCGTGTTTTTATATGTACATATTTTTATATAATTGATATCAGTTGTACATGCTATACACATTTTTATGAAACAACTTTCTTCACTCAGCTGTCTTAGTGCTTTCTCCATATCAGTATATATAGATTTAGCTAATCCTTCTAACTGTGGCAGGGTATCCCACAGTATAATGTATCGTATTTTATGCAATTAAAGATACTGTGTCTGGGCCGCGCATGGTAATCCTAGCACTTTGGGAGTCGGAGGTGGGTGGATTGCTTGAGATCAGGGGTTCCAGACCAGCCTGGCCAACATGGTAAAACCCCGTTGCTACTAAAAATACAAAAATTAGCCAGGTCTGGTGGTAAGCACCTGCAGTCCCAGCTACTCTGGAGGCGGAGGCTTGAGAATCACTTGAACCCGGGAGGCAGAGGTTGCAGTGAGCTGAGATGATGCCACTGCACTCCAGCCTGGCTAGGCAACAGAGTAAGACTCCATCCCAAAAAAAAAAAAAAAGATACTGTGTTTGGACCAATGCCTCTTTTTACATAAATATTGGGGAGATGACCCACATACTATGGTGAAATGAAATTCATAAACTCTATTAGTTTACCTAAAATGATTAAAAATCATTATAATACCCTAACTAAATAACAGTATAAAGGAAAGCAATTTATGATAAAAACTAATTTGCACTTTATCATATAAATGATTCACATTTGATAGGTAAGTGGTACACTGTAGCAGATAACATAACAAAATAGACAGATGCTTGCCCCTGTGTGGAGACGCAGAGGAATGTGAGAGATCCAAATCCAGACAGGTTTTGTGTTTTGTGAAGGATTTAAATAATATGGCTGATGTTGCCATCAACTTCATGATTTTTCTGAGATGATAAATAACTCATGGTAAAGATTCAAATTAAACAAAGTTCCAGAGTCTTAATGTATTTGATGGTTTTATGTAGTCATTGTAAATTAAAAGCGTGCAAAAATTACTTTATGTTTATAAATAGTCTAGTTAAATTCTTGGCTCAGATGTTTTTCGCCCACACAAATGCCTGGCAGGACACACAAAGTCCTTGCTGGTTGGGGGAAAATTCTTCATTTCGTGGGGTGCATCCTGGATACAACCAATAAGTGTCAATAGTGATCCCAAAGATGGTGACCACCAAAAACACCCACATAAATTGCCTAGATACCTTTTAGAGGGAGGCACTATTTACATTAAGAATCAATGATTTAATGGCAATGCTTACGCTTTCTTCCCCCTCTAGATGTTTGCAGCAAGGAACACCCTTATGCCTTTTTGTGCGCATGTTGGAGCAATTCCTCAGGGAAGAATATTGTTTTAACTTAGGGGCTATCTCTAAGCAGGGGGCTTGAAGTGAGACTTCTCCAGAGGATGGTTGTTTCGATTTCTGTTTCTCTTCTCTATGTGGCCTCTAGACCTGGGTTACAGCAAATTCCAGTTCACCCAGAAAATGCAGAGCTATGGCCTCTCTTCTATCTCTGGGAATCCAGCCTTTCTTAGGGGAGGTAGCGCTTACTGGCTCTTCTCAGGGGAATGGCTCACTCATGATTTCAAATAGCTCACCCTACTCTTCCAAGAAGGCCCTCCTCAGCTAGTCTGACTTGTTTGTAAACTAAACACATTGTGAGATTTAATCTCTGGTGAGACACCCCTTTGGTGGGGATACCACTACTTAGATAAATGTCAGGTTCAGAATAGGAACAAAATAAGCAGAAGCTATTATTATTAGATTCACTGATTAGCAAGGTATCTTAATTGTACATATTTAAAATTGTCGGTAGCTTGAAGGTATTTCTTGAAGAGATGGTAAAGTTGGACTTCATCTCAGAGAGACTGATGAAAAGGAAATAGGTAAGTACTTAGACAGTGACTGAGAAAGAGAGGGAAAAGTCAGAATCTTGGAAAGTCAGGCTGGCAGGGAACTTTGAAGATATTTAATTCAAGGTCTTTGATGCCCATGGCAGGATTCAAAATATTAAGAAGATGCTGTTACGAGATTTGAGATATGTTTGTTAGTAAGAAATAAAAATACCTCCTTATTTCTTTTCTTTTTCCTTTTATTATTATTATTACTTTGAGATGGAGTCTCACTCTGTTACCCAGGCTGGAGTGCAGTGGTGTGATCTTGGCTTATGCAACCTCTGCCTCCAGGGTTCAAGGGATTCTCCTGCCTTAGTCTCCTGAGTAGCTGGGACTACAGGCAGGCGCCTCCACGTCCAGCTAATTTTTTTTTTTTTTTTTTGTATTTTCAGAAGGGATGGGGTTTTACCATGTTGGCCAGGCTGGTTTCAAACACCTGACCTCAGATCATCCCTCAGCCTTGGCTCCCAAAGTGCTGGGGTTATAGGCATTAGCCACTATGCCCAGCCCCTTCTCCTCCTCCTCTTCCTTCTTATTCCTCTTCCTCCTCCTCCTCTTCCTCTTCCTCTTCTTCTTCTTTGTTTTTTTTTTTTTTTTTTTTTTGAGGTGGAGTCTCACTCTGTCCCCCAGGCTGGAGTACAGTGGTGCAATCTCAGTTCACTGCAACTTCTGCTGCCCAGATTCAAGTGATTCTCCTGCCTCAGCCTCCCAAGTAGCTGGGATTACATGCATGTACCATCACACCCAGCCAATTTTTCTATTTTTAGTAGAGACGGGGTTTCACCATGTTGGCCAGGCTTATCTTGAACTCTTGACCTCAGGTGATCCACCCGCCTCCCAAAGTGCTGGGATTACAGGCATAAGCCACTGTGCCCAGCTACACACATATCTCCATATTTCTTGCCTCATCAAATATTCCTGACATTGCCAAGTACTTATTACATTTGTACACACCAAGTTTGAAAAAGAGAGAGAGAGACTTATCCTAGGTTACATACTGAGAAAGTGACAAAAATATAACTGAAGCCCAAGTCTTCTGAATCTAAATTAAATGCACTTTATAACAGACCAATGAGAACTTAATTTAAAACAGTAAAATGTCACAATGAGCATTTTATTTTTGTAACTTTCCTTGGAATGTCACCCTATTTTCTGATTCTTGTTAATATTTGCCTGCATGGGCATATTTACTCATTGCCACCTGGTAAAAATATGAAATATTATGAGAAAAAGGAGAAACAGAGAGGTGAGAAAACACTTCTTAGTTATTCAAAACAGCAATCTTGGTTTCAAAGATTGAGGTTTAATCACTGAGAAATGGGACAGAAATAAAGCAGGTTTCTTTGGGCTCCATCAGATAATGTAAAATATGTGAAGCGAGGTAGTATCATGATGTTTCATCCAGTGCCAATGTAGAATAGAAGCAGCTTCACTACATTTTTCTAAGAAAAACGGAGGCATAGGCAGTGTATCTCATAAAAAAAGGGCAAAACCTGGAGTGCGTAGGCATCCTTAAACAAGATTACCTAAAAAAAGATGGATGTGAATGTGTTTAGCAAATGTCAGTTTCATATTAGATTTTTAATTAATGTTGGTTTAATTTGAGATTTTATCTCTTTTCTGGAACTACTTAATATCTTGTGATATCTATCTATCTATCTATCTATCTTTTTTTTTTTTTTTTTTTTTGAGACAGAGCCTTGCTCTTTTGCCTAGGCTGGAGTGCAATGATGTGATCTCTGCTCACTGCAACCTCCACCTCCTGGGTTCAAGCAATTCTCTTGCGTCAGCCTCCCAGGTAGCTGCAATTTACAGGTGCCCACCACCACGCCCAGCTATTTTTTTTTTTTTTTTTTTTTTTTTTGGTTTTTTAGTAGAGACAGGGTTTCACCATGTTGCCCAGGCTGGGCTCGAACTCCTGACCTCAGGTGATCCACCTGCCTTGGCCTCCCAAAATGCTGGGATTACAGGCGTGAGCCACCGTGCTTGGCCTTATGATATTTTCAAAAACATTTTTTTTCTTCTTACTTTTGCTCCCATTATCTGATGGAGGAAAAAGTGAACTTATCTTACCTCATTGAACTCATCGAACCGACTTACCTGGGAGCCTGGTGCACATTTCCTACTGGTTCCACATTCACTCCCTAGTGCTTCTGCAACCACTCGGAAATCCCTTCCTAGTTTCACCCAGCTGGAAATGCCACCACATTAGCCACACTGAAGTTCCTCCACTTCTTCATTTCTGCACATGCAGACAAATAAAATGATAGGGATTTCTGTGGGGGTTGTCAGGAGCTGAAAGATTGGGAATGCTTTTTAAAACTCCTTCTTGGCCGGGCACAGTTACTGGCTCATGCCTGTAATCCCAGCACTTTGGGAGGCTGAGGTGGGAGAATCACGAGGTCAGGAGTTCCACACCAGACTAGCCAATATGGTGAAACCCCCATCTCTACTAAAAAATACAAAAGTTAGCTGGGCTTGGTGGCACACGCCCGTAGTCCCAGCTACTTGGGAGGCTGAGGCAGGAGAATCGCTTGAACCCAGGAGGTGGAGGTTGCAGTGAGCTGAGATCTCTCGCCACTACACTCCAGCCTGGGTGACGGAGTGAGACTCTGTCTCAAATAAGTAAGTAAGTAAGTAAGTAAGTAAGTAAGTCTCCTTCATTGAGTTTAAGAGGAAATGGGTGAGTTTTCCCATTTTTTGGGGAAGATAGCAGATGTCTCTTCATTTATGTCTTTATTTTACCCTCCCATGCCCAGTACTGTCCTACCTCTAAGAGTGAGTATGTAGGTCACCTCATTCTGGCCTTGCCCTAAGAAGAAGTGTTTCATAATCTGATATCACCAATACACCCCTCACCCCTGGGGCCTTAAGGAAGAACTGGGCTGCTGAGTGGTGGGTGGGGGCTGTCTGAGGATGGTAGTGGGGAATAAGCTGGAAGGGGATGGACAGAAAAAAAATCGGGAGAAAAATTATTATTTGAGATATGGAAATATTAGATTAGGGTTCTTTTTGCAAGATGATTAAGCCACTTTAGAAACATGACTCATATTGACTTCTGCCCTTTCTTCCTCCAAGTAATTATGAAGAACACATACTTGGAATATTTTAATAAAATTATGAGTAATATTAGATCACTATAATTCCTGTTTACAGAGGACAGCAGTCCAGTACCTAATTGTGAGGGGAAAATGAATCCTTGCTTCTAGGAGGCACCATCATTTACAAAAACCAGAAGGCTAATATGACTATTTTTACTTGTACCCCCTCTCCTTCTTGACTTTTCTTATTTTTTCTTAAGATTTTTTAAAATCAAAGTGATATATACATCTAGACTAAAGAGCCAGGTATGTCAATTTAAAGGGCCAGACATTTCTCTGTTTTTTTAAAATAGAGGCTTTTGTTTCCATCCTTTTCCAATTCCAATTTCCCAAGGCAACTACTTTCAACTGTTTTACCTGGTGTGTGTATGTGTGTGTGTGTGTGTGTGTGTGTGTGTGTGTGTGTGTGTGTGTGTCTTTCCACTATGGAATATGAACCCTTAGTTCTTCCTCACCCTCATACCCCTGGCAAACCCTTTCTGTCTCCCACTCTCACCCTCATCCCCCTGGCAAACCCTTTCTGTCTCCCACTTTTCCATAGAGTTTTATTGTAATAGTAAAATCAATATTTAGTGTTTAAAATATTATGCCAATGCAAATACTATTCATGGTGAAACAATTAATTTTTCTTTCCTGTACACACTTTTGTTTCCATTGATTTAACAATTGCCTTGTTTTGTTTGCGTTTCATTCTCAAATCCTTCATCAGGTATTCTCAAATTTTATTTGCCTGAGAAAATTTCCCCTGGAGCTTCAGTCTTCCTGGTCCAGTCTGGACTGATGCTCATGCCCGATGCGCCTTCCTCCATCCTGGGTCTGCCTTTATAGTCCTCCTGGGACGCTCCTCCACCTTTCTCTCCCCTTGCACTTCATGTTGCCTGGACTCACGTCTTCCTTTATCATGCCTACACTCCCGCTTTGGAAGGGCATATTCTCCAGGAGCCCCCAGAAAAAAAGAACATAGAAAATTAACTTTCTTTGGAGACTTTGCTTGTCTGAAAAGGCTTTGTTTTGTCCTTGTTACTTGAGTATCAAGATAGAGAATTGCAGGGTAGAGATAATTTTCCTTCTGCATACTGAAGACATTGCTCTGTTGCCTTCTAGCTTCCAAAATTACTATGGAAAAGTCTAAAATAACTTCAATTCCTAATATTATATTTTGAATTTAGTATTTTTCCCTCTCCTCTTTTTCCTCTTTAAAAACTTATAGGAACTTCTCTTTAGGCTCGGTTTTCTAAAAATTTATGATATGAGACAGATACTTGGTGAGTCTTTCTAATATGGAGTCATGTCCTTTAGCTTTGGGAACTTTTCTTCTATTTTGTTGATTTTTTTTCCTTTCCATTTATTATGTCTCTCTTTTTAGAACTCATAGTTCTTGGTTATTAGACATCCTGGATTGGTATTCGCTTTGGTTTTTAACCTATGGGGTTGCTTCCTTTATTTTCTGTTATATTTAATAAATTTTAGGTCTTCTATTGAGATTTAATTTCAGATATTGTCATTTTAATTCCAAGAACTTTCTTTTAAAAAATTTTGGGTATTCATTTTAAACAGTATCCTGTTGTTTTGTATGATATTATTATATTCTCATAACTCTGAGAATACTGATAGCATTTTGGGAAAGCTTTCTTCTCCTGGCATTGTTTTCTTCTTCCAAATACCTGTTTTGTTTTGGTCTTATTTTCCATGCTAGGTGCTATTCTCAGACATCCCAAGCTCCTTGTTGTCTGTCTGTTCCTGTTGCAAAAGAGATGGAAAGGCTGATTGGAAACTCTGAACTCATGAATGGGACTTGTTAACTATGGGCTTCACTGTAAAGTGATTGGCTGGAGCCATTATTTGAGGAATATCTGATATTGTCTTTATGTCTTCCTTTTAGAATGTTTGGATTCTTCGCAAAGGAGATACTCTTCTCCTGCCTGTAGGGTAAAAGCCTGGGTTCCAGAGTTCTAAAAACCATGTGAGAGAAGAGCCTTTGCTCACCTCATTTCCCTGTTTTGGTACGGTACCCTTGTCTCAACTGTGCTATATATGTATCCAGCTCGGTGATCTTGTTTTATCCTTTCCAGAGAATACTAGGGTGGAAGTGTAGTGGTTGCCCAGTTATACAAAAGGGGAACAGTGATTTGGGAATCTGAATCTTAAGCTGACTTCTAACTAATTTTTCTCTAGAGGAACCTGGTATGGCAAATCTTGGGTAAAAGTCAGGTTTGTTCTTGACTTTTCTTTCTGTTTACATAAGATCCGGTTTTCTCAGGGGTTGTGTCATTGACCACTCTTTCATCTATTTTCCAGCCACCTAAGTGTTTTCGGTGGTCTTGTTCTCTCTGTTATTATGGATTTATGCCTTAAAAATAATTTCAAAAATCTTTCACCGTTAAATTAGAAGAGTTTTGGGGAGGAAAAGAAAGAAGGTGCATTGATTCACTGTCCTTACCCCTCTTGTTGACTTTAGATCTATCCACAGCAGCAGTTTAAAATTTGTTTCTTGCAATGGAGTTCTGTCTTTGGAATAGTATGTAGAAGCTCCATCATATAAGCAGGACTGCTCTGTTTGAGGAGGAAATGAGGGTTTGTGGTTCTACTTTCTCAATTCTTCTCTTACCCTTTCCTTACCATGAGAACTCCCTAGAGAGCGTAATTTGTAAACCACTGATTTAGAAGTTATTGAACATGATTTATCCCTCCAGCAGATGTTAGACATTGAGTGCAGTTCGTGGCATTACGGAAAGAACATTTGAGTTATTCCTTTAGAGATTAATTTTATTGTTTCTAAATGTTCGAATGGAGCAAGGCAAAGAGAAAGAGTTATTCTAAAGATTTTTTTATTTGAAATAGAATCGGACTCAGCTTCCTTGCAGGCTAACTTTATAATTATAAAATTAACTATCAAATGCTATTTTTATTCGAGAGGAAAGTCTAGATTCACCTGAATATTAAACAATATTTAACTGTGCATTCACATTTTGATAATGGAAGATGTTGGAAATTCCCAAATTTACTTTCAGAAAGCTAAAATTCTCTTTTATGCTGGATTATTATAGAGCCAACGTTTATTCTAAATTACTTACCTAAATATAAGGGTCAGAGAAGGTCTTCAGGGTGAGAAAAAATATTTAGGGCTTATCCTGCAGAGAAATCATCACTAAACTTGTGCATAGTTTAGCTTAACATTTGTGTGCAGTCTAGCCGTTAAAAACGTTGTTATTTCCTTTTTCCTCCACCTTTCCCTGGAGTGGGCCATCAATTACCTGATAAAGCCGTGGAGATAGGTGGAAGTATTTATGCACTGCAAGTCACTCAAAGGCTGAACTCAAAAGTTGGGAATGGGTGCCAAGATTGAGAAACTTTGTCAAATGAAATGTCTTTTTTTCTTTTTTTGAAATGGAGTCTTGCTCTGTCAGCAGGTTGGAGTGCAGTGGCATGACCTCAGGTCACTGCAACCTCCACCTCCCGGGTTCAAGAGATTCCCTCTCTCAGCCTCCCAGTTAGCTGGAAGTATAGCCCAGCTAATTTTTTGTATTTTAGTGGAGATGGGGGTTTCACCATATTGGCCAGAATGGTCTCGATCTCCTGACCTTGCGATCCGCCTTTGGCCTCCCGAAGTGCTGGGATTACAGGCGTGAGCTACTGCGCCTGGCTTGAAATATATTTTTGTATGTCTTTAAGATGAATCAATGTATTCTTGAATGTGATAAGAAAAAGAAAATAAAAACAAGAAACAAACGAATCCACAGAAACCAAAAAGTACTTTACCAGTATAGAGGGCTAAAGTGAAGGAAGTGCAAGTAGCTCTTTGCAGAATCTTCCATTTTAATCCAGCCTTCTGCTGTTACTTTTTTACCATTACTGCCATTTCACAGAAGACTCAGGCTTCACCTAAAAAAAAATATTTTCAATCATGCTGCAGAAAAGAATTCATTAACTTCAGTTGCAGGAATGCAACATCTTTAAAAAAGAGAAATGTGACCCAAACTTTTGTGAGAAACATTTTGTGTTTTGATTGCTATTTCATATTCAAAGGACGCTTGAAAAACTAAAAGAAAAACCTAAAACATTGTCTTGCTCATGGCCTCTTTGGTGGCAGACTAGGAATGGGACATGAAACCCCCATAAGATATATCTAGTGAAGCATTAAGAAATGGGTAAACAGGTGCCTGTGGGAAAGGTACTCTTCCAGCCTTCTTATAGAAGAGTACTGAAACAGGAGAAAATGTTTACTTTATAGAGCTATCAACTGTAGAAAAGGAAAAGTCTTGGGAAAGACTTGTTCTGGCAAAGTGCACGCTTTGGCACCTCTGCAGAGAACATGAAGGTTGCCTGCAAACATACAATGTCTACTTCGTTACACGTGGCCACAACAGGGTGTGGGCACCATGGCCTCGGCTTGTTTCTTGATGACATCATGAAGCTGGGCTCTGGCCAAAGGAGTTTGAGATGAGCCAACATGTTGTGGAGCATGCAGAAGCCACTCATTGCTGTTGTCTTCAAGAAGCCAGAGGAAGACCTGCAAAGAATTAAATAAAGAAACCGAAGCTGTGTTACAAAACAGTTGATCAGATTGAATTATCCGCTGTCTAACAATCTTTTGAGAGTTCAATAAAAACTCGCAGCTCTTCAAGCAACTGCTATTTTCGAGGGCTGAACCTCTTTTTCTTGAAGTCGCCACCATAAATGTTTGTCTTTGTTTTTATTTCTCTTTAATCTTTCACACACAGGCCTCTCTCACCTGTAGAATCTTGAGTGAGACCATGGGAAGCAGGCAAGGTCATTTTCTATGACTCATCTTGGTGGTGGAGAGCCCTGACTCCAGGATCTGAGACGTCTGCCGGGGGGATTCCCTTTCCCGTTTTTCTACCCATACCACTGCTTTCTTCAACCCTCCTTCTCTCTCTTCCCTCTTAACCCTTTTGTTTTTACTTTTTTTCATGTTCATAGGCATTCTTTCCTCAGGCTCCCTGAACCTGGGTTGGCTGATCTGAACCAGTGTCACTTTGTGTGGTTGGCGGTAGAGGCAAAAATGTAACGTGTGATATCACTTTAAAAATGACAAGGTGTTCCAGCAGGGTGGTTTCTACTACTATATCTTCAGGATTAGCATAGGACAGGACTCACTCCACATAACACAGACCTTCCCTGTGGGCCAGCTTTGTCCTGAGCTCCTGTCTTTCCACCTACTCTTGCTTTCCCCAGCTATGGTGATGTCCTCTCTGAGGCAGTTTCCCTTCCCTGCCTTTCTCTTCTTCCCATTATGACTTATCTACTCTCTCTCATTTCCTCAGAGCCTTCTGAGAAGCTGATTACTTTTGGTAGATCAAACACACTGGATCCAAGGGGATAATGGTTAACTGATTTGATGGTAACACACCAGGGAAATCCACATTTTAGCTGGAGATTCCATGAACTCCAATATAAAGCTTGACAGTGAAATTTTAGGCAGCATGAGAGGTCAGTGGTTAGGAAGCTTTTTCTTGGTAATCTGAAGCCTTGTGCATGTGGATGATTTTTCTATTCCACCCATTCAGGAGGTGAGCTACTACTAAATAAAATATTAAGGCAGGACGCAAAGGGAAGGTTTGTGGTTTGGGGAGGGCCATCCGAGTAACAACATCTTTTGAAGAAGAGATAGGAAAGAAATAGTACAGTTAAGACATAATGTACAAAATATGGGTATTTTCAGTTACCTTGGCAGCCTCTATTCTGTTAACATTTCCCTGCATCTGGCTCTGAGAAAGGATAGGCAAATACAGGTTATGCAAATAGAGACAGGGTGTCATTGAGCTGGGAGTGGTTTGCCTGCCAAAGGAGATTGCAGAAATTGTCTTTTCAAATTCTGGGAACTGTGGATGTTTGCTGGTGACTGGGAATTTCTATGAATCCAGGGACAAGGGCTTCCGAGTCTCTGGTGTCAAACAGAGGCTGTTTCCCCGCAGATGATTTTTCAATACTCTGCAGTAGGAGCCGAGTCTTAGCAGCACCTCCCTGGGGAAGATGCCCTCCTTGCCCACGTTGATCTTCATGGCCATCTTTTGCCTGGAGTCATTGGCTGCAATGCTTCAGAATGGCTTCTTGGTCACCATGCTGGGCAGGGAGTGGGCGAGGTGCAGGACACTGCCAGCAAGTGACATGATTGTGGCCAGTCTTGCTGCATCCCGGTTCTGCCTGCATGGGTTAGCCGTGGCGAACAACCTCCTGGCCTCCCTAGATTTTTGGCGCACAGTTATCTGTTTGAACATCTTTTGGGACCTTTTCAATGCCCTCACTTCGTGGTTTACTGCCTTGCTTGCCGCTTTCTACTGTGTGAAGATCTCATCTTTCTCCCACCCCATCTTCACCTGTCTGAAGTGGAGGATCTCTCGGTCAGTGCCTAAGTTGATGCTGGGCTCCCTGATTATCTGTGGCCTGGAAGTCATCTTATCAGCCACTGGGAATATACTGTTTGGTCACATGAAGTTCTCTCTCAATTCCTACGGAAATGAAACTCTAGTTTATAGAATGCAGGATTCGTTTCAGCTCTACTTTTTGCTTTATGAAGGATTTGTGTTGTCAGTTCCATTCCTCCTGTTCCTGGTGTCCACCGTCTTGCTCATAGTGTCACTGTGCAGGCACTTGGGGCAGATGAGGAAACACAGGCCCAGCCTCTGTGTTCCCAGAGCCCAGGCTTACACCATGGCTTTAAAGTCGCTCACCTTCTTCTTTATCTTCTGTACATTGTACTTCCTGTCCTTGTTTGTTTCTGCTTTGAAAATCATAAACTTTCAGAATCACTGGCACTGGGCCTGGGAAGTGCTAATCTATGCCAACATCTCTCTGCACTCTACCTTCCTGGTGCTGAGAAGCCCCAAACTGAAAAAGAGCCTGAAGACATGGTTTCAGCTCCAGTGGCCATGTGCTGCTGGCTCATAGGGCTTTGGAAGGTGCTGGCCATAGGGTGGTTGTGCTCTTGAGTTATCCCTGTCAATAACCAGTCCTGTAATGAATGATCCTGGTTCTGGCAGGAATGCATAAGGTTTGGGTACTGTCTTTCTCTTTCCAGTTTCTTCTTTCTCTCCCACGCTATCCATGCCCCAGAATCCCTTTTCCATCTTGCTGTGTTCCTACCATCCCCTCCACTGCTGTGAGACTCTAGTCCTAGTCCTCAATGAACTTGGCCTTTGCTGGTGGCCTCATTTCCTTATGGGGCCCCATGAATCGATATGCAAGCAACCCTAATATTTGCCAAGCATCATTTTGGTCTGTATGCACTTTATAGAGAACTGTAACTGTCGTCAGTTGTCTCTGTGGGCAAACTGAAGCTTATTTTTTACTATTTTATTTTATTTTTGAGATGGAATCTTGCTCTGTTGCCCAGGCTGGAGCATAGTGGCACGATCTCAGTTCACTACAGCCTCCACCTCCCAAGTTCAAGCAATTCTCCTGCCTCAGCCTCCAGAGTAGCTGGGACTACAGGCATGTGCCACCATGCCTGGCTCATTTTTGTGTTTTTAGTAGAGACGGGGCTTCACCATGTTGGTCAGACTGATCTCGAACACCTGACCTTAAATGATCCACCCTCTTCAGCCTCCTAAAGTGCTGGGATTACAGGCATGAGCCACCATGCTCTGCCTTGAAGCTTGTTTTTTAATAGTGACGTAGACTGTCCAGCACCATCCACTTGACATCACCTGCCCTCCTGCTCCATGGCTGTGCTCTCAGCCCCGACTCTCCACTTCAGCGCAAGAAATCTTCTTCTCCTCTTCCTCCATGTCCTTTTCTTCCTCATGTGCTTCTTGGGCCCACCCACTACTTCCTTCTTTCCTTTCTCTGCCAGTCTTTGTCATTCCCTTCCTTTGTGCTCTGCTTAAGATTGATTCCACTCAGGGAGCTTTTTCAGCCTGAACTTGCAGAAGGCTAAGGACACATAAGAGTTTGGTTCTACTGTAGGTCATATCCATGACTTCATGTGCTCTTGTTGAATTAAGAGAAATTGTCTGATGTAAAAATGCTGTTAGGTTTTAGCCAACAGAAGATAGATGGAAAGCAAAGGAAATGTCCTACAGTTCTTAATTTTGATGATCCTACTCTTCATCTGCTCACCAAGGAGATGGATCCCAGATGCTGCTGCTGAGGATGGGAATCTCCAGATTGGGATGTCTGCATCCCAGGGCTTGGACAAGATGAGCCATTAGGCCTGGGAAGAAAAGTGTAGCAATTTCAGTTTCCATTTATTTTTATCTTCTCCCTTGAATTCCTATGTTGTGACATTTTATGATGCACATAACATATTAGTAAAATGTACATTCATATAATTAAAAATAAATATGTATATGGTGGTGTCTTAGTCAGCCTAGGCTGCAGTGACAGAATACCACAGACAGAGTATTTAAGCAACAGACATTTATTTCTCACAGTCCTAAAGCCTGAAACAGGGTGCCAGCATGGTTGGGTTCTGGTGAGGGCCCCTTTCTCAGTTGCAGACGGACACCTTCTTGTTGTGTTCTCACATGGCAGAGAGATTTATCTGTTTTGTATTTTTTCTTATAAGGGCACTAATCCCATTCACGAGGGCTTCACTCTTATGAGTTAATTACCTCCTAAAAGCCTTATCTCTCAATGTTATCACATCGAGGATTAAGGTTTCATTTCAATGTATGAATTTTGGGAGATATGAACATGCAGTTTATAGCTGGTGGCTTGTATGTTCACATATGTATATTTTACTGGTGGAATTCATGATAAAAAAGTATGGAGACCGATAAACTAAAAGAGATTGGGAAGAACACTAGGCATGGTTAAGAGAGAATCGTATATTCAAACTAGTCAAAGCAGAAGCAATAAATAACAGGACAGAACAGAGGTTACAAATAATTTTCAAATAGGTAAATGCATTTGTGGTTAAATGTTCAATAATACTGGAAAGCTTAGGCCCCAAAACATTATGCTACAATGTTAGCTGGAAGCCAGGCTATGGCAATAGAAGAGAGAGGGATGACCAGAGGCAAAATAACAAGATCAGGAATTTTTCACTTGCAAGAAGATGATTAAAGGACGAGATTCTCAAGTTGTTGATGAAGAACACAGGGGGATTTCCTCAGAGGGCAGAGCGAGAGTGAGGCAGGATGGAGGAACCTGTGGGAAGCTGGCACTGGGACCAGGCTTTAAATTAAATAGACGCCTGAAGTCTATGAATTATCCCACCTAGAGAACACATATTATCCTCATCATCAATCATGAAGAATTTTTCTTTTTCTTTTTTTGTAGCAACATGAGCAAGCTAATGACTTCCTACAGGGAGATTAATAATAAATTATGGGACTGAGCCTTGGGGCTCAAGCCACAAGTTGGATGGAGGCAGGGAAGGCAGGAGCACCGGGGATAGGGGTATCTGTCTCCTCTATCCTTCTACTCAACTGTGAATACCTGAAGACTGCTCTTCCCTTGGGCAGAGCTCCAAGAACTTTACTGAAGGTATCTGGGTGGGGAGCAGGTGGTGATTCAACTCTCATGTTCTGTTCCATCTTCACAGTATTTTGAGTGAAGCCAGGTTAAGTGGACTTGTCTCTGGAGTTCCTAATTGGTTAATATTCTCAATCTCCTGTTTTAAACTCTAGCTCATAAGAATTTTAAACTCTAGCTCATAAGATTGTATCTTGACTAAAAATACGATCTAATATCTCATCAAGACTTCCCAAGATTTCTGTGTCCTCTCTCCAGCCTACCTTTTTGGCTTGATATGCCGTAATCTCTATGTAAGTCCTCTGCTGTAGCTAAATGTATCTAATTGTTCTGGATATAATTATGTATTCCCCTCCTATACTGATGCCTCATCTTTTTCCTTCCAACATACAAGACAGTATCTTTGTTGTCTCATAATTATGGGGCTGTTACTGCAAAACTCTTCTGAGAAATCTTGGAATGGGAATAGGATGATCCCTAACACGTAGAGCCACAGACTGAGAGTCACTTGTTGAGAGTTCTGAGTTGAAGGTTTTCCATGTAGAGAGCCAACTCAGGATCCCTATCCTACCTCCCTCGTGATTACAATGATAAAGACTGGTTATAAAAAGTTAAAAACTCTCAGTCTTGGCTTTTACCTAAAAAGGTTAATCTGGACGTGAGAAAGCCAAATGTGACAAAAAACAACCACAAAAGAATCACCATGAAACACATTGCATATTTAAATTCAAATGATCATTCTCTCTTTTGGATTAACTTACTCTGCACGTAATATAAGCCCAGTAAATGTTTGTGGTTTATGTTTAGCACATCAAAGTGCTTTAAGGGCAGATATCTAATTCATTGTTGTAGCCCAATGTCTTTCAAAGGGTTATCATGGCATATAGAATATTCTTAATAAATTATTATTAAATAAATTGAAGATTAAATGCATATCTTTATCATTGAAGGTGTGGGAGGTGGATGAAAAAGATTCAAGTTTTCCATATTGGGAGGTTTGTAGCTGGCCATACTTCAGAGCTATAAACCCAAAGTTTGCCCCATTTCTCCAAGTTCCAGTAGAAAACAGCCAAATACCAGCCAGAAGAACAAGGTCAAGAAAGAGAGCAGTTGGGAACTCTATCCCCCGGAAATTTGCATCTTCACAGAAAGGCCGAGTGAGTGAATTACCTTAGTTCATCTTCTTTCCTCTGCCCAGAAGAACTATGTCCACGATGGTTGGCCTATGTGTTGCAGAAACAATTCCACCTGGAAGTGGATTGGGAACTGGGAAGAGATGATGACACGCATTCAACTCCCTTTTTGTGGGGGTCTTATATATGGAACTGGTAGGTTGTGGTGCCAACCAGAAGATGTGTATTCTATTAAAAACCCGCTTAATGTCATGTTACTTGATCCGGAGCCTTCAATGTTGCTGCATTTGACTCAGAACAATTTCTGCTTTCCTATCTCCCTGTGACACGTTAACCTACTTACACTCACCTGGATGTTGATTGATGATTTTTTTTTTTTAAACTCTTTGAAGCTCATTCCTATAAAGAATGTGGTCTTTTCTTACTCCGCCCTCCTCTGGGTAATGTCAATGGTCTGACATTTGGTGCCCTGGACTTCTGTTTTATCCCTGATGCTGTCCTGAATTTTACACTAGTTATTATGCGACAGGATGGATGGAATAGAAGATAGCCATTCTAATAAAGTCATTGTCATCATCATCATTACTCTTGTCCATATGCAAAGATTTATAGTTTCCAATATATTTACCATATTTATGGTCATATTTATTTGTAATCCATATTTTTTACAGTTGAAAAAAGGGAGGCATTCAGAGAGGTTAACTGACTGCTTGAGGATCTGTAGCGATTGTGACAAGACTCAAAACTTGGGCTTCTGAGTTCAGCTAAGGATGAAAGGAGATGGAGGTGTAACATGTATTGCTAACTATGGTAGACATTTCTGGTGCTGGAATCAGTTTGGATCTTGGTCTTTCCTCTGCATAACTGTGACTTTAGGTGGGAGTCTTAATACATAATTTGGGGCCTTATTTCTTTTATCTGTAAGGTTATCTTTAATGTATTCTTCCATTCTAAGCTGAGATTCGAAGACAACTTTGTGAATTAGAACATAGGATAGTTTTCATATTTTACAGATGGACAAAATGAGGTACAGAGGGGCTGACAAACCCAGCAACTCACAATAAGGGGCGAAGCTTGGGCTCAAGGCTGTCTCAGCTCCTAGTACAGGGCTCATTCTGCCATATCCCATTGGCCTGTAGCTACTGGGGGTTCCTCTGTGAAATGGTATTTTAGAGGTCACCCTTTATAAAATATATATTTTTAAATTTTGAAAAAAAATACCTGCCTCATTATGTATAATTGTCTCCTGTGTTCTTTTTTTATGATGATGGTCACTGTGAGTAGTAAGACTTGAATTAACCTTTCTCTATAAAGGTTTGCTCAGTTTTCTCTCTCTCTCGGTCAAAGGGGTCTTACCGTAGCACTCCCTTCACAGAGTTATGAGAACTAAGGAGAGTACTCAAAACAATCCCTGCAATATAACAATCACTCCTTGCTGTGAATGTGAGTGCTGTCTCAGTAGCAGGTGTGGCCCATGGATGATATTACTGAGCTGCCAGCAGGTGCAGGATCCTGTCTTAAGTGTCAGCTTAGAGAAGTATAACCTCCTGTATAAAAATACTAAATGCCAGGGCCTGACATATTATCCACTTTGATGTTGACATGGGCAGAGAATAGGCAGAAGAGCAGGCAAATTTTTGGCAGGCATGGGGCTTTGGAAATTAAGCCTTGACAATATTTGCATCTATTCCTAAAAGAAGAAACCTCTTCACCCTCCTCTGATAGCCTGTGTCCTCTACTCTGGCCTAGGCTCTGCATTTGGGTCAGCTGGAGGGACAAACATATCCTACAAGACCTTCCAGAGCAACACAACAGAAATAGCCCTTGAAGCTTTGGGACCCATCTTGTCCACAGGAGAGATGAATGGAGACCACATGGTTCTGGGATCTTTGGTGACTGACAAGAAGTCCATCATCTTGGTTATCATTTTATTCCTTTTGTGCCTGGTAGCAATAGCGGGCAATGGCTTTGTCACTGCTGTTCTGGGCATGGAGTGGGTGCTACGGAGAACATTGTTGCCTTGTGATAAGTTATTGGTTAGCTTAGGGGCTTCTCGCTTTTGTCTACAGTGGGTGGTATTGGGTAAGACCATTTATGTTTTCCTGTATCCGACAGCCTTCCCATACAACCCTGTACTGCAGTTTCTAGCCATCCAGTGGGACTTCCTGAATGCTACCACATTGTGGTTCTCTTCCTGCCTTAGTGTCTTCTATTGTGTGAAAATTGCAACCTTCACCCACCCTGTCTTCCTCTGGTTAAAGCGCAAGTTGTCTGGGTGGGTACCACGGATGCTGTTTGGCTCTGTTGGGCTCTCCAGCTTCAGCACCATTCTATTTTTCATAGGCAACCAGAGAATATATCAGAACTATTTAAGGAATCATCTACAACCTTGGAATGTCACCGGCAGCAGCGTAAAGAGCTCCTGTGAGAAATTCTACCTCTTCCCTCTAAAAATGGTTACTTGGACAGTGCCCACTGCTGTCTTTTTCCTTTGCATGATTTTACTCATCACATCTCTGGGAAGACACATGAAGAAGGCCCTCTTGACCACCTCGGGATTCCAAGAGCCCTGTTTGCAGGCACACATAAAGGCTTTGCTGTCTCATCTCTTTTGCCATCCTCTTCATCTCCTATTTCCTGTCACTGGTGTTCAGTGCTGCAGGGATTTTTCTACCTCTGGACTTTAAATTCTGGATGTGGCAGTCAGTGATTTATCTGTGTGCAGCAGTTCACCCCATCATTTTGCTCTTCAGCAACCCCAGGCTGAGAGCTGTGCTGGAGAGGTGCCGTTCCTCAAGGTATGAGACATCTTGAACCACAGCTGATGAAAAACTTCAAGGGGATCCTTATGGAGAAGGCATGGACCCAAAGGGACATAGATTTTCTCCCTTTTGCTGCAGTTAATGGTTAGAAAAATAACTTCAATGAAATAGGATTCAAGGTGAGAGTAAAGGTCCTGAAGTATAGGCTAGTGTCATGTTATGCACTCAACAAGTGTGTAGTTCCTGTGGCCGTGGTTCCTGTGAAACTCGATGTGGTCAAAGAATTCAGAAACTTTTATTTTTCCTGTGATCGATCTCTTGGTGTTTAAAATAATCCTTCTGGGGACTGAATGCAAAGATCCTAAAACATCATGCAATATTTTATCCGTTGAATGGAACTGGGGAATATTTTTGGAACTGCAGTTTTCTCAGGCTTTATCCTGTGAACCACCTTTCCCTTCTCATCAGTTCACAGTTTTCTGGCCATCTACTGTGGTGACTCTCTTTTTATTTCCCTGGAACAGTCACTGGTGTCTAATTCTCTACACAGAGCATGGTGTAACTCGTGCGTGTGTGTGGCGGTGTGTGTTGTCAGGGATGTGTATACGCTCCGATGATCCTTGGAGGTCCCTCTGAGTGCTAGGGGTCTATGATTTTTATATGATTCATTGTTCTCTATAATAGCCCAGCCTGTTAGTCTCCTCTGTATGTGTTGAGGTCTGAAGTGACTTCTTTTGGTTGATATTGGGACCTGCTGAAATTCCCCTACTGACATGGGGAAGTTTATCTATAACTGTCTAAGACCTAAGATTTAAGAAGAAAAAGCCTTTGTGTTTGGTGAACAATGTGCAGACTGCCTTTCTGCTTTTCCCAGCTCCCCTCAAACGTTCCTTAAATTCAGTGACCCCTTGAATCATTCAAACGAGAACACCCCTCGACTCTCCTCCATTCACTTTAAAATCTCTCGGCCTCCTTTTCTAGTTTTCACTTCCACCCCACTCCTCTACATTAGAAGACAGGTCTCTGCTTTTGGCTTTCCAAGGCTGATATCTGTGCTCCTAGCCCACCTGCTTCTGCCCCTTTTCTCTCTGCTGCTGAGTCAAGGATTTCTACTGCTACACAAATCTTCCAATTTTCCCTCTTTATTGTCCTTCGCTTCTTCAACAAATGTGCCTGAACTTTTTTCCTGAAAACCTTCCCGTTATCTGTCTCACCCCTCCCCCACCCTGTGCCCCTCTGCTACCAATGAATCACTTGCAGGGTCCTCCTGTGTGCCTTCCAATCCTTTCCTGCTTACCCATTCTGCTAAAACATGTTTATTTCTACAGGGACATACACAATCTCTTTGTCACTAAATGTGATATCGTACCCAGCCCTTATCTTCCCATGGCTCTGTGGTATTTGCCTCTGTCGAGAACAAATGATTTCCTTAAAATAAACGGATTAAAAATATTTTTACAAAAGTACTTCTGATCTTTGTGAAAGATTTTTTAAAAGAGAAAATAAACCTCACCCATAATTGCCCACCTGCACATCTTTCTAAAAGTTGTTCTCTTGGTGACGGATGCTAAGATCTCCTCCCAGCTCCCACTGGGTCTTTTGGTGTCCTCTTCATTAATCACTCATCCTCCTGTCCCTTGGTTCTGTCCTTAGCCAGCCCTCTTCTTCCTTTGAGATGAGATCTAATCTCTTTCCTTTGTGTTTAAATCTACTCACATAGCTTCAATTGTGCTCTTCATGTTGCTAATTACCAAAACCTTGACCTTTCTCTAAACACTAATTCTATATTTTCTTCCACTTTTTGGACATTACCACCGAATAGTACCATAAGCAAATTTAGCAAGTTCAAAGTATTTCCTTCTTCTTTATTTCCTCCTCCTCTTCCTCTTCCCACCAGCCCCTCCCCTGCTCATATGAAGCCATTCATCTATTACAGCTGTTCAGTAAATCAGGCTATCGACCTCTGAATTAATTTTCACCCTTTTCTCTCTGCTGAGCCCTTGTACCTAACCGGTAACCATTTTCAAATTTTGTCTCTGTAATGTCCCCATCATCTGTCTTATTCCCATTCCTGATCCTTGTTGAGATTAGACTGTCCTCCTCTCCCACTTGCACTGCTGAGATTTCTTCTTCACCACTTGCTTAATTTCAGGGTTCGCTACCACCCCACTCAGAACTATCATTTCCAGATTAATCTCCTGAAGGTGTATCACCTGAATTATCTCTCAGTGCTTTATTTATTTATTTGGAGACAGAGTCTTACTCTGTCACCCAGGCTGGACTGCAGTGGCATGATCTTGGCTCACTGCAACCTCCACCTCCTGAGTTCAAGTGATTCTTTTGTCTCAGCCTCCTCAGTAGCTGAAATTACAGTGCACACCAGCATGCCCAACTAATTTTTGTATTTTTAGTAGAGATGGGGTTTGCCATGTTGACCAGGAGGTCTCAAACTCCTGCCCTCAAGTGACCTGCCCGCCTCTGCCTCTCAAAGTGCTGGGATTACAGGTGTGAGCCACCATACTCAGCCTCTCAGTGCCTATTAAATGAAGCACAGGCCCCCTAAATGTGGAATTCAAGAACCTCCATAATCTGGCAACAACTTTATCTTTCAGTGCCATTCTAGTCGAATCCTATTTTGCAGCAAATTTGGATTATCATTGTTCTGGGCACACCTGAAACTCCCTCGCTGACATCCTGAAAAGCACTCTCTATTCCCTCATGTACCTGTCAAAAATCCTACTTAATTGTTTTCTGTTTCACTTTTAAAGATTAATTCAAATGGTATCTCTTCAGTGAAGCTTTTCTGGGTGCCCTCCAAGCCTTAATCTCTCCCACCTTTGAGGATGTATAAATCGGAGTTCCTCAGTTGTGACATTAATTCTGCCTGCGGCGCTGATGTTTGCATAGTTGTCTTCTCCACCCTAGAAGATATTAAACTTCTTAAAGGCACGGGCTGCCTCATACTCTTCCATGCATCCTCTGAAACACTTACAAGTACCTGCTGCACTGAGCAGAATGGTTCTATAACCTGGAATCCAGCTAGAAGCACATGTACTTTTATCTGTACATTTATCCCTGAGGTACCTACTATATTTTTGTGCCTATGTTTGAGCTGCATATCCTTTATTGTCTGGTTGGCTTACTTTTTGGAAGTCACACTTTGACTTATGCACAATGTAGAAATAATAAATGGGTGAGTGAGAGAGTAAAATTTGCCTGATTTTATGATGTCTTTGACTTATTTCTTGTACATTTGCCAGTTGCTAAGCAACAGTGAACAGCAGGCTTTCAGTGCTTCCTATGGGAAAGTTAGTAGAGTGCCAATTCTTCTCTTTGTTACTGACCCAATCTCCCTTTCCACAGCGCTCTACGTAAGCTACTCTTTGTTCCTTCCGCTGTTCACACCATTAGCCTAGGAGAACAGAGAATCTTCCAGAATCTGAATGATCCCCCACAGGGACAAATTCCTGTGGAGCTTGAACACACAGAGAGAAGTAAAAGAGAAGAAAGGTTAGTTGTATTTTTAAAATACTTGATAACTTATCATGAATTTTTGCCCATAGTCTAATCTCATCATGAATTATGAGTTGTAATAAAAATTATGAATTATAACATTTTTCATTATTACCTTCATTATATAATTAGGAATTATAATAGCAATCATTTATTGAATGCCCATTTTGTGTGAGGGACAGGACTAGAACACTGATTGGCTTGATATTTTATGTACTTGTTTCTTAAAACAACAATGTGAAAAAAAATGAGACAGAGGGGTTTACTGAAGTCTCATGGTCAGTGAGTGATAGAATTTGAGATACTTTAGCGCTGTAGTATTTAAAATAGTGTGGTACTGATAGAGACAATAAGGTAATAGAATATTATAAAGGAAGTGAATAGACAAGCACATCAACAGACAGCCCAGACAGTAGTTACATGAAAAATTATATATGTGATAACTAAAGCATTTTAAATCAGTGAGGAAAAGACGGTCGTTTAGTTTTGTGGTATACTGGTATGCCAACTGGAAAACCAAAAAGTTAGAGCTAACATTTAATCATAAATTCCAGATAGATAATCTTTTTAAAAATTTTTTTTTTTTTAAATTTTTTGAGATAGGATCTTGCTCTGTCGCCCATGCTGGAGTGCAGTGGTATAATCTCAGCTCACTGCAACTCTGCCTCCTGGGTGCAAGCGATTCTCCTGCCTCACCCTGCAGAGTAGCTGGAATGACAATGAGCACCACCGTGCCTAGCTAATTTTTGTGTTTTCTGTAGAGACAGTGTTTCACCGTATTGCCCAGGCTGGTCTCAAACTCGTGGGCTCAAGTGATCCACCCACCTCGGCCTCCCAAAGTGCTGGGATTACAGGCATGAGCTGCTCTTGGTCTTTTTTTTTTTTTTTTTTAATTGGTTGGTATAACAAGGGGTACATTTTAACGTTTCGTGGGCACTACCAGATTGTCCTCCGAAAAGATATTGGGCCAGTTAATGCTCATGTCAGCAATGTATGAGAGAGAATGAATGCTTATTTTCTTACCTTTTCCTCAATTCTGGATTTTATTCATTTTTTTATGATAAATGAAAATAGCATCATTTAGTGTTATTTCCTTTGATTTTGTTTAACTAAGATGAATATTTTTAACCATTTTCTATATGGAGATTGTAAACTACTGGTTTTCTTTGCATTTAAACTACTTTCAAATTGATTTTTAGGCAGTTTCTTGTGGCAAGTAATCCTTCTCTGATATAGATGGATGATCTTTAATCTAAATATTAATTTAAAAAATCCTTTTTAACTTTTAAGAATAATTCAGTTTTTTTTTCTTGAGATAGAATCTTGCTGTCACTCAGGCTGGAGTGCTGTGGCACGATTTTGCTCACTGCAACTTCTGCCTCCTGGGTTCAAGCAGTTCTCTTGCCCCAGCCTCCCAAGTAGCTGAAATTACAGGTGCATGCCACCACTCCTGGCTAATTGTTTTTGCATTTTTAGTAGAGACAGGATTTCACCATGTTGGCCAGGCTGGTTTCGAACTCCAGACCTCAAGTGGTCTCCTCACCTTGGCCTCCCAAAGTGCTGGGATTACAGGTGTGAGCCACTGCGCCCAGCCTAATTCAATTTTTCATATATTTTATTCTATGAAATACAGCCTTTCAATTTTAAAGGAATGTTTCCTTTGCTCTCCCACCTTTTTGGATGTCATTGTAGAATGTGTACACACTCTTCAACTCCCACAAACCAAACGAAGCCCTGTTTTCTCACGACCTTCTTACGCAAGTCCAGAAATATCAAGTCATAATAAAATAATTAGCAAATGTGAGTACAGAAGGATTAAACAGTTTTTTAAAATGAAAAAACATTATAGTAGGAACCACCAAAGTATTTTTCAGTATTAAAGGACAAGCAATAGACTTCCAGAGAATATTTACAAACATTTTTTAAAAGATAATAGCTGATATCTATAATATACAAAGAGTGCCTACAAAATAATAAAAAACAAGCAAATTGATATAATAATAGTTAAATGACAAAAATAGATAATTCACATAGAAGGATACACAAATTGCCAAGTAAACATGAAAAAGAAACTAATTTTAAAAAGTAAACATGGAAAAGAAACTAATTTTAAAAAGAAATTTTAAAAATCCTACATGGCAAAAATGTATAAGAAAATTACAAGAAAAAAAGCTGGGAAAATACTTGCAACCCATATTATAATAAAAATTTAATTTCCAATATATAAAGAACTCAGAAATGATAGGTATAGGTTGGCCAAGATTATGCCACTGCACTCCAGCCTAGGCAACAGAGGAAGACCCCCATCTCAAAAAAAGAAAGAAGGGAAGAAAAGAAAGAAAGAAAGAGAATGAATGAAAGAAAGAAGGAAAGAAAGAAAGAAAGAGAAGAGAGAGATTCTCATGTCTCAGCCTCCCAAGTAGCTGGATTATAGGCGCAGGGCACTGTGCCCAGCTAATTTTTGTATTTTTAGTAGAGACAAGGTTTTGCCATGTTGGCCAGGTTGGTCTTGAACTCCTGGCCTCATGTGATCCGCCTGCCTTGGTCTCCCAAAGTGCTGGGATTACAGGTGGGAGCCACCGCGCCCGGCAAGATGTTAATTATTCTTAAGTTAATTTGTTAATTTAGTATAAGACCTACAAAGTACTCTTTTCCTCTTTTTAAACCTACAAAAATAACACTAATAGATTCTAAGGTTGTTATAGAAATTGAAAGAAGTCAAAAAAGGTAGGCAGGCTATATTATATCTTAAAATATAGTATGAGCCGCAAAATTTAAAAGTGTGTGTGCATATACGCTATAGAATAGATAGTCCAGAAAATGAATTCATATACATACAGTAATTTAATATAAATTCAGTATAGATAAAAGTAATATTTCATATCAGAGAAAATAACTGATGTTGAGGTAACAATAGGCATCTGAAAAAAAATGTTGTCATATCTCAAACCATATACCAGGATAAAGTCCAACTATATCAATGTTAAATGTTAAAATGAAACAATACAATTGCTAGAATAAATGGGAGGAGAGGGATTCTTTTAATATTGTGGGATGTGGAAAGTCTTTTAAACTCGTGAAGAAAAAGATTAATTATAATTTAAAAAATTCTGCATGGCAAAAATTTACAAGAACAAAAACAAGCAGGGAAAATACTTGAAACCCATATTATAATAAAAAGTGAATTTCCAATATATAAAGAGCTTAGAAATGATAGGCAAAGGATCAACAATTCAAAAGAAAAAAGAGAAAAGGCAAAAAATATGAATGTGAACGTCACAGAAAAGGAAATATGAATGGCTTCTTAAACATAGAAAAGATACTTGATTTATAATAAGAGAAATGCAGATTAAAACAATATTGGTCTACAATGCTTAAACTATCCACTTGGCAAAACTTTGAAAGCATGCTCTTTTGCCAAGTTATTGGAGAAACAAGCTCTTTACCACATTGCTGTTGGAAGCGTAAATCAGTATACTCTCTTTGGAGGGAAATTTAGCAATATACATCAAATTTACTAATGCATGCACCTTTGGATCCAGTCACCCTCCTTGGGATTTTTGGTGCATAGAACACCCTCCGTGTGGGTCACAATTTGTGCCCCACCCTCTTGGACCAGCTGGGACATGAGTCTGGTCATAGGTCATAGGTCTAGAAGAAATGTGGGGTGGGAGTGTGATCATTCCAGCATCCGCAATGCCTTGCAAAGAAACCACTTGAAATGGGTCCCTTACAGGCCTTCTGCAGGAAAGAAGTGATCTATCTCTTCAGATAAACTAGGAAGGGCTGCTTCTATTGGTAAAGAAGATCTGGCAGAATTTAGGAGTTCATGTTTCTAATTTTACTGGAATCTGCCCATTTGTCTCCACCCCAGTTTTCTGAGCCAGACTCCTAGCTGATTAATACCCTAACTTTTTCAAGAGACACTGCAAGGTTGGAAGTTAATGTGGCATTGTAATTCAGCCACCCACAGAACAGATTTTAGGTTTGTTTTTTGGAAATCTCAACTCCACAATCAGAGGTGAAAGGGATTCTTTGTCACAGTCATAGAAAGTTTCTGGTTCTTTGCTGGATCTTGAGCTGGGAATTCCAAGCTGTGCACCACCATTTTCTCTCTGCTGCATTCTCTAGCATACTTGCAGGCACCAGCTATATCAGCTGGAAACTGCCTGTTCTGAAAGAGCTGGAATGACCTTTTGGATGTGCTGAGGCACCAACTTTGAGATGACATTTTTTGTGGAGGTGACTTGCTGCCCTTAAAATAGGGAATATACTTTAAATGAATGGCTATGATTTTGTGCTGTGTCTCCAACACATAGACCACATGGCTCTAGGACTCAAGGTGTAGAAGTAGAGGTGGCCCTGCTCACCGTATCTCCTGGAGAACCCCTTGGAGAATTTGTGGTTCCCATGCTTATAGCTTTATCCTCTATATGTATAGAGGTCTTGGTGCTGAGTGGGGAGCATTTCCAAAAGGGGACACAAGAACAGTCCTAATAAAATTACAGCTGCCACCTGGTCATTTTAAGCTCCTGATCCCAGAAGACCAGGAGGCTAGGAAAATAGTTGTCAACTCTCAGGAGTAATTGACTACGATCATAATGTGGAAACAGGGGCTGGGAAGAATATGTGAAGCACTCATGTGACCATTGGCTCATCTCTTAGCACTTTCATGGTCAATTCTACTGCAAATAGGCAGATACAGCAAGTACTGCTGATAAAGATGTGGCAATCAGGACTTAGATCTCTCAGGGATGAGGGTTTGGGACTCCACATCAGGACAGCCACCTACACTGCATTCAGTGCTAGCCAAGAGTAAGAGATATTTGGAGCCGGTGGTAGATGAAGATAACAACGTGTATTAGTCATGGCCTCATGACCAGCTGCAGCAGTTGGGACTGTATATAGTTTGCATCACTAAATCTCTCTCTGTCAGTTTCTTCAGAAATTTCAGCTCCTCAGAATCCTGGAGAAGCTTTGATCAGGTAGAGTGCACCTTACGTGAGAATACGCTAACGTCGAATGGTACAAGGGGTAGATTACAATAGTTGCTCTTGGTGCACCCTCCCTCCAACTGAATCCACTTTACAGGGTTGATATACCCATTGTCACCTGCTGCAGATGTTGGCTACTGATGACTGCTGATGGTTCTCAAGGATTACCTTTGACTGATGGAAGCCACTCCACCCAAATAAGTTTGGTTGTTCCATCCCCCTCTTTGAGCAGTTCTTGGCTAATGACTGTCTAATGCAGGCTTATAACAGCCCCGCTTCCTTGCCTTCAAATGGGACAAACTTTGGGGTCAAACTACACTCCAACTCTCTCCATGGGATCAAAGTGACTGTATATTGATCTAGAAACCACTTTAAAATTTTTTAGTTTCTTCTCTTCTGCTATCCTGTGTCTCTTATTTTCCTACAGGTTTTTTTTTTTTTCCCTGAAAACAACAACTCAAAATATAACTTGCACAAGAATCTCCATCTCAGACTCTGCTTCTGAAAGGTGAGGTGTGATCTCAGACATAAAGACGGGAATAATAGACACTAGGGAATGCAAAAGAAGGGAAGGAGTGGGGGCAAGGGCTGGAAAACTTCCTGTTGGATACCATGTTCACTGTCTGGGTGACAGGATCAACAGAAGCCCACACCTCAACATCATACGTTATACCCACATAACAAACCTGCACATTTACTCCCTGAATCTAAAATAAAAATTGAAATTAAAATAAGAGGCACCCACACAGCTTTATAGAGTCTCACTTGAACCCCTGCTGGAGACTAAAAGGCATGCAAAGCAAAAGACCACTTACACACAAAAAATTAAAATTAAAAATTAAATTAAAAAAATAAATAAAAAGTGTGATCTAAGTGGTCTGATTTTCAGGCTGTATCTCTCTGATTCACACTTGCATATCCCTTCTTTACATGTCTACATACATGTCTGATTTAAAACTTACATCTAAAACTGAACTCCTGATAGTCTCTGATCTCCAGCTCCAACATGCTCCTCTCACTATTTTTTCTGTTTCTGCAACTCCATTCTTCCAGTTCCTCTGGACAAAACCTTTTCCATTCTATGTACAATCATTGAGCAACTCCATTTAACCTAGAGCTAAAGCAGGGGTAGATGACCCGCTTCTGCGTTGTGGTTTCATATGTAGAGAGCTGTTCTATCACTTCAATCTTTTTGAAAGTCAGACCATGACACAAGGTTTGAAAAAGTCATGGTTAGTGTTAAGGTTGTTAACTCAACCTTCAAAATGAATCTGTAACTCTACTACTTATCACCACTTCCATTGCTGCTGCTCCGGGGCAAGCCGCTATTAACTCTAGCTTGAATTATTGCAATGGCTTCCTAACTGGTTTTGCAGCTTCTACTCTTGTTTGCCTTTGGTCTGTTTTCAATATAACAGCCAGCAGGATCCATGAAAAATATAAATCATATCACGTCACATCTCTTTCATAATTCTGGATTCGCTTTTCATCCTAGAATAAAAGCTTAAATCTTCATAATGAACTAAAGTGCCCTCTGTGATCTGTGTCTCTTATCTCATGTTTCTGAAGTCATCGGTTGCTGTTCTACCCTCCTCTCACACTGAGCTCATCCCTTTGGCTTTCTTGACATTCCTTGAACTTGTCCAAAACCTTTTCACTTCCTGCACTTGGAATGCTATTCCCATGTATTAGCATGGCTCACTCCCTCACTTATTTCAGGAATTGTCATTGCCACTATATCTAAATTGCAATACCCCATACTACTATTCCCTGTCCTATTTTTTTTTCTCCCTAGTATTACCACTTTCTCTTTTACTCACTTATATTTTTTATGGTTTGTTTTTCTTACTCTAATGTAAGCTTCTTGAAGACAGGGATTTGTGTCTGTTTTGTTTTTTACTGGCAACTTGTAGGCATTCACTAAATATTTGCTGAACACATGCATATATTATTTTATTATAATTAATTAGACTACTATTGTTATGCAACATATCATTTCTCTGCTTGTAGAAATAAGCGGCTGCTAGAAGCTGGATCATCAATTGACATTCTCTTATACATTCAGAAACTTTGGTGATTTTGCCGATTTACTGATACAATACTGAGCCTCTATATTTTTTACAGTTGTTGTTAGAGAGGAGTAATTGCTTCCATATTCGAATACATATGATGGAGGTCTAGGTACACATCACTGCTAAGTGCAATGGGGATATAAAAGTAGGATGTGAACATCCCAGAAATTGACCATGTAACATACATATACCAGTTAAAAGAGTACAGTGAAGAGCTAAAGTGACCACTAATGAAGTATAATAGTTCATATTTGACCCTGGTACCAAAAGAGTTATAAAATGGAAACTAATCAGATACAATCCATTATCTAGTATTACTTATTTGTAACATTTTGCTGCAAATGTTGTACTTTTTAAATGCTTGATATTGAGGTTTCTGTTTCTCTTTGATAGCAATCTATTTGGTTTGACATTTCTTAAAGTCACGCATGACCTCCTTTTCTGAACTCATGTATGCTTAGGCCCATATCGCTAGCCACTTTTTTGTGATTCACTCAGGTGAATGGGGGTAATCTTGAGATTAAAAAAGTCACAAGAACACGATCTCAGGTAGGTGGAGGGTTGTGAGGGAAACTGGATCTTTGAAGTGAGATCAGAATTGTAAGGCAGAGAGGGAGCTTCTGCTCCTGGGGTTGGCCTCTGTCACAGGCTTGTAATGAATCTGAGTTTCAATGGTTTGGATGGCTAGCCTTGGTGACAGTTAAAAGCCTTTGAAACTGGGCTTTAGCAGCAGGCGGCTGAATGCATTTGGAACTTTAGTAAGCTGAGCTGACTGATGCATCTTTTAACTATAAATAATACTTGTTCTGGACTATAGTGATGGAAATTGAAGGCTAGGTGGGGGTAGGGGACTGTGTGTGGGGACAGTTCTCACTCTGTCACCAGGCTGGAGTGCAGTGGCACAATCTCGGCTCACTGCAACCTCTGCTTCCCGGGTTCAAGTGATTCTCCTGTCTCAGCCTCCTGAGTAGCTGAGATTACAGGTGCACACCACCATGCCCAGCTAATTTTTGTACTTTTGGTAGAGACGGGGTTCCACCACGTTGGTGAGGATGGTCTTGATCTCTTGACCTTGTGATCCACCCGCCTTGGCCTCCCAAAGTGCTGGGATTACAGGCGTGAGCCACCATGCCTGGCCTTGAAACTTTTTCTTTAAAATGTGAAACTGCTCCTATGTCCTCAAATTGTTATACCTTTTACATCAAAACTAAATTGCAATAGTTTGTTTTTGAGACAAGGTCTCACTCTGTTGCCCAGGCTGGAGCATAGTGGTGCAGTCGTGGCTTACCGCAGCTTCAAACTCCTGGGCTCAAAGGATCCTCCCACCTCAGCCTCCTTGAGTAGCTGGGACTACAGGCTTGTACCACCATGCCCTACTAATTATATTTTTATTTTTTGTAGTGATGTAGTTTTGCCATATGGTGCAGGCTGTCTCAAACTCCTGATCTGAGGTGATCCACCTGTCTCGACCTCCCAAAGTACTGAGATTACAGTCATGAACCACTGTGCCCAAGAGCAATAGTTTTCAAGGACAAGATAGATTTCCACCTCCAGTGGCACTATAGTTTTCATCAAATAAGGGATTAAGACTTTTAAAAGTTGATGGCTTCTAACTCTGCTAACAAACTCCTTGAAGGGCTATGATTTGGGTCCACACCAAAAGCAGCATCTGTTTAATTCTGTAGGGATCAAGTACAAGAAGACTATCGTCTTTATTGTTGGAATGTTTCAAATGGAGAAGAAAAGTAGCTGGTCCAAGCTGGACTAGCAACAGCAACTTGAGAACTGGAAAGCATTTACAATTGATCTCCTCTGTACTATAATTGAGGAATCTGTAAGAAAGCTGGGGGAAAAGCTACATTTCTCAAGTTAAAGCCAATGGCTTCTATTTATCTGAGTCATTAACATTCATTTTCCGTTATCTGTGTTTGGGAATTTTTATTACGTGTATCCTTGTGGTGAGATTTTACTGATCCATTATTTTTTAATTTTAGTTTTGAAAAAAATCACCACCAACCCATGGTAATTGGACCAGATATTCAGGGGTTCCAACAAGTAAGAGTGAAAATGTCTTTGTATGTACAACACACTCTGCAGACATTCCACTAGTCCATGGCTTTAGGTGAGGAGGATCATGCAGAGGAAAATGTGTACATGTGTCTTCTCAACATTTCTAAACTAAATGTAAGCTTTACTGCTTCTCTCATAGCATTAAAGTTTTGCCAACTCAGTCTCCTCGAATAACCAAACATTGAAAGCATCTGTATGTACCAAAATATGTAGTGACATATCAAGATTATTTTAAAAAGGAAAAGCAACTAACCTCATTCATTCAACAAGTATTTCCTTTGTGCCACTATGTGAGGGATGTAGGAGTTGAGGAAAGTCCTTGTCTATTGAGAGAACAACGTGTGTCTCTATAAAACAAAGAGAGAGTCGAGCGCGGTGGCTCATGCTTGTAATCACAGCACTTTGGGAGGCTGAGATGGGTGGATCATGAGGTTAGGAGTTCAAGACCAGCCCGGCCAAGATGGTGAAACCCTGTCTCTACTAAAAATACAAAATTAGCCAGGTGCAGTGGTAGGCATCTGTAATCCCAGCTACTCAGGAGGCTGAGGCAGGAGAATCACTTGAACCTGGGAGACAGAGGTTGCAGTGAGCCGAGATCACACCACTACACTCCAGCCTGGGTGACAGAGTGAGACTCTGTCTCAAACAAACAAACAACAAAGAGAAATGTCTGAAATTAAAGCAGTTATTTAAATTACTAAGATCGTATACTGTGTTCAGCAAACATTCTTTGAGCAAATCCTTTTGAAAATCAGAAGATGAATGATCATGAACACTTTGTGAGGAAGAATCAATGAGGCACAGGTGCTGATGGGTGAAAGAATCATAAACTTTATAAATTCTTAAACATTATTTTTACTAGAGCAGTAAAAGAGAGAAATATTGCACAGTCTTGGCTATAAACAATGTAAAGTCCTTCAGATTGAGGGAGCAGCTCAGTAGTTGCTTGTGAAACATTTTAGAACTGCAGAATGACCCAGAGGCAGAGCCACATGCCTTGCCGCAGTTGCAGGTACATGCACCCAACAGCATGTCCATGAACCCTGCTCTCCTCTGGAGGGTCCATGTGGCAGAAGTTCCCGTTCTCTCACATCAAGAAGGACCTTAAATTCTGGAGCAATGGCTCATGCCTGTAATCCCAGCACTTTGAGAGGCTGATGTAGGTTGATCTCTTGAGTCCAGGAGTTCCAGACCACCCTGGACAACATGGCAGAACCCTGCATCTACTAAAAGTACAATTAGCCAGGCATGGTGGCATGCACCCATGGTCCCAGTTACTCAGGAGGCTGAGGTGGGAGGATCGCCTGAGCCCAGGGAAGTCAAGGCTGCAGTGAGCTGTGATCACACCACTACACTATGGTCTGGGTGATAGAGTGCAGTCCTGGTTCTAAAATCAGCAGCATACTAATTTGGGTAAAAAATAATTAAACTTTGAGATGTTTTCCTCTGCTTTCCTATGCTCTCCATACACATTTCTTTGCTGATTTTAACCTTTGGACTCTAAATTCTGCTTAAGTTCTGCTGTCTTATAGACAATCTGAAAAGTGAATTGGTCTCCCAAGGAGGACTCTGCTCCTGGCCTGTTCTCTCCAGTTTGGTCTAGCCCTATGATTGTTGTCTTTGAGTCCCTCCTTGACTTGCAGTATTGATCTACATTGCTCTGTGCTTGTTTTTGACATCATCATACTTTATGAACTAGCATGGTTTCCATTCCATTTCTCCAGACCAGCCCTGTCCTGCAGCAACTGGTAGTAACCCAGCTCTGAGAAGTAAAATTACAAAAGCCTCAAAGAAACTTCCTTTCTTTTGCCTTGACTTGAAATTTGTAAATGGCTTTCCTGAACTTAGAGAATCCTAAGTCAGAGCCTAGAAATTTGGAATAAGTTAGCCAAGTGCCCTAATTGCAGCTAGATATCATTCTAACCGCTAATTCCCAAGATCAAATGAGGGTCAAACACTTTCTTGCAACAGCCCTGGCATTCTACTGTAAGCACCCTCCTTTGTCTCACACACTAGCAGAGATCTGGGGAGGGGAGGCTATCAGGGTTGTAATTTTGGCCTTTATCTTGGAAATTAAAAGGCTTCCAAGGCATGAAATTGATGATGAAAAGAACTAAACCAGATGACACAAGGATTCTTAAAGAATATGTCTTGGAGTTAAGTCCTAAGTTTAAGTGTTCATTCTCTTCTGCTTCTTATTTTGTGGCTTTGGGAAGTCATCACCCTCACGGGGCCTCAGTTTTTGTATCTGCAGGGTGGGAGTGAAGGCTGAATTCCTCAGGTTATGATAGTGGTGGCGAGAAGGTACTGTTGGTACTGGTAGTGGCAGCATGTGTTTGCAGGAAAAGGCAGGGTAGACGTGCTGAAAGGTTTAGTTGGATCAATTAGTCACACACTCAATGTTTATATAGACAATTCTCCAGAAGACATCAGTAATTACGTCTTTAGAAGACCAATGTATGACTCTGTGTAATGGTGAGGCCTTAAATATTGTGACCCGTTCTGTCCTGCTCTGCCCTTCCTCCAACCAGATATCCTCTAAACCAGATAAATCACTTCTTTTTTTTTTTTTTTTTGAGATGGAGTCTTGCTCTGTTGCCCAGGCTGGAGTACAGTGGCACAATCTTGGCTCACTGCAACCTCCGACTCCTGGGTTCAAGTGATTCTCCTGCCTCTGCCTCCTGAGTAGCTGGGATTACAAGCGTGTGCCACCACACCCAGCTAACTGTTGTATTTTTAGTAGAGACAGGGTTTCACCATGTTGGTCAGGCCGGTCTCGAACTCCTGACCTTGTGATCCACCTGCCTTGGCCTCCCAAAGTGCTAGGATTACAGGCGTGAGCCACCACACCCAGCCTAATCAATTCTTAATAACCTCAAATCTAGTCTTGCAGGTTAAGGCTAATGTGGAGATAGAGTTATTTAGTGTTCCTTAAAAACATCTGTCTTAATCTATTCTTGCTGTTATGACAAAATACCTGAGACCAGGTTACTTATAAACAACAGAAATTAATTTTTTTCATAGTTCTGGAGGCTGGGAAGTCTAAGATCAAGGCACTGGCAGGTTCAGTGTCTAGTGAGGAACTGCTCTATCGATGGCATCATCTCTTGGTGCCATGTTCATCTGGCAGCAGCGACAGAAGAGCAAAAGGCAAAAGACAAAAGAGCAAAAGACATGAGGGCACTCCCTTCAATTTCTTTTGTAAGTACACTAATCTGTTCATGAGGCTCCACCCTCATGAATGGATTAGTGCTCTTATAAAATCCATTCATGACTTAATTACTTCCCCAAAGGCCCAACCTTTTAATATGATCACATCGGAGATTAGGTTTCAAAATGTGAATTTTGAGGGACACATTTAAACCATAGCAATATAATGAAGCATTTGTTAGTTTTAAAACTTAAATATTATTTTTGATAATATGTGATTATTGCAGAAAATATGGAAAACAGACTATTATTAAAAAGTTAAAAATCCTTCGCATTCATTATACAGAGATAATCACAGTTGGCACTCATTACTCCTTCAGATGTATTTTCTCACCTTGAATTATGCTTGTTGTACAAAAACATGCAATGTCAATATATCAACCATGAAAAGATACTTTTGCAAAATTAGGATAATACATTTATATTCTGTTTTTTTATATGTTGTGACTATTTCTTTTATCTATAATGACAGATGCAAGGCCTTTCCAAGTATAAAAAGAGACTTTGAAATATAAAAATAGATGAAAAAGCATGAACAATATAAAATCATAAATAATAAGCAAAGGAATTCTTCCCATTTCACATAAGGAATCATCATTAGTTTTCACAGATCGCAAACTTCTAGAATACCCAAATATAGGAAAGTATGAAATAGAACAAAGTCATAATCCTTAGGAGTAAAACATTTGACTAAAGTAATTTACTAAGCAGAATTTTATTCTAGGTTCTTTACAGCAATTTTAAATGGGACCAATTTTAAATAGATTTGGTAATGTCGTTTCAGAATTCTACCATGGTGATGTTCCCCTCTCCTAGGTCCAGCAGGATAGTCTGGACAGGAATAGAACATGAACATTTTATTTCTGGCAAAATCTTTATGTCTTTGCTCATTGTTTTGCTATCTATGTTGTGACAACATTAGTTATAAACATTCCATCATTTTCTCTTCAAGGCAGAAATCATAGGCCAGTCCTACCTAAGGTTCTCAGCCAATACTATTTTGCATCATAACGTTATCTTCCAAGGAGCTTGCTTTCAATATATTGACTTTTTACATTTACTATTTTAACCACTATGGACAAATGTTATATTATGTAAAACTGTCTCAGGTACCATATATGTTGATTCTTAGTCCCTTTGGGGAAATTTATTATTAATGATTTTATTTTGCATCGTTTTGCATAGTTTCAATGGTTTCTGTCTCTCTCTCTCTCTCTCTCTCTCTCTCTCTCTCTCTTACACACACACACACACACACACACACACACTCTGTGATGGCAGATTACATGATATTGAAATGGCATCATTCGTCTGGGGTGACACCTGAGGTTCATTGTCTGACAGCCATGGAAAACTAGAATGTGGACACAAAGAGTGAGGTTCAGAGTGGAAGTTTAATAGGCCAAAGAAAGAGAAGTCTTCCAAAAAATGGGTTGTCAGTTTCGAAGTGAAATGTAGGGGGTTTTATAGATGAGCTTGAAAAGGTGGTGTCTGATTTACACAGGGCACAAAAGATTGGTCAGACCAGGTGTGCCATTTGCATAGGGCACAAAAAACTGGTTAAGGCTGCCTGGCTGGCTGCCTGGCTGGCACCATGTTGTCTATTTCTTTACTGTACATATGGTAACAAAGAAAAGGGAAGATGGAACTTCCATGTTGGATGTGCCTCGTCCCCAGATAGCCCTTTTCTATGGGCACAGCTGCTGGCATTTCCCCATGCAAGCTTCCAGCTTGCTTATCTATATTTCCAGCACTATTTTTCAGGTTGCCCTTTGTCAGAAAAAAAATAATTTCTCGAGCTGCTTTTTGTTAAAGAGGAAGCTTTGCTGAGGACTCTTTTACCCTCACTATCTGCCTAAGGACTTTCTTTCTACCTCCTGTAACAATATTGGTGTGTAGAGGCAGTGCACAGGACTGAGGATAACATATCACTCACAAAATCTTCCTCAAGCAATCTTGAATAAGTTAAACTCTGAGCATACATTTTCTATTATATAATTATGATTATTTGTATTTTATTATTGGTTGTGAGAATACAATGTAACAATAGAGATGAAATGCTTAGCATAGTGCTTGATTGACATGATAAGCACTTTATGAGTTATTAGAATATAGAGGATGAGATTTCCAAAATTAAGGTACACCTGTGTCAATACCCTACCAAAGCATCTAAATAAAAATATTTGCAAAATTTACTTAAATTTTAATCCAAATGTTGGGGATAACAGACAGGCAACCAATATACTCTTTTTTTTTTTTGTACATTCTTAGAACCAATCAGGGATAAAAATAAGGTCTGTAGTGTAATCCTCCAATGGGTTAATCTTGCCCACTTCCAAGAAAAGCCATTGCACTGAGAACAGCAGATATTTTTTTCAGTAGAGGAAGCTTAATTAACATAGAGCTAGCCAAACAAAAGGACAGGAATTTATTACTCAAACCAGCCTCCCTGAGAATGCAGGGAGGGATTTATAAATAATTTGGGGGTATGAAATGGTATCTTGTGATTTTGATTTGCATTTCCCTAATGACAAATAATCTGGAACATTTTTCAGGTACTTATTGGCTATTTTCTATAGCATCTTTGGAGAAATGTCTATCCAGATCCTTTGCCTATTTCTTAATTAGGTTACTTTCCTTTTTGTTTTGAATTTTAAGTGTTCTTTATATTTTTGGATTCAAATTCCTTATCAGATACATAATTCGTAAGAATTTTCTCCCATTATGTGGTTGTCACTTTATTACTGGTGTCCTTTGATGCACATTTTTAATTTTTATGAAGTCTAAATTATCTATTTTTTCCTTTAGTAACTTGTACGTTCAGTGTCACATCTAAGAAGGCTTTGTCTAGCCCAAGATCATGAAGATTTACTGTTACGATTTCTTGTAAGAGTTTTAGAATTTTAGCTCTTACATTTAGATTTATGATCCACTTTAAGCTAATTTTTATGTATATCGTAAAGAAAAAACTTCATTATTTTGTATGTGGATATCTAATTGTCCCAGAATCACCTTTGAAACTCATTTTGTTTTTGCGAGAATAAAAATGTTAATATATTTAAAGCACTTAGAATAGCACATGAGGATGCATAGAAACATTGAGTATATATTAGTTGTTATTTTATTATTTATTACACTAAGTTGTTGTATGTCTACTGTCTTTCTTCCTCAAAAGACTATTTTAATCTTTGTACCTAGTGCCTGGTCTAATGTCTGACAGATAGTACTATATGTGCTGATTAGGTTTCGTGGAATGAATGGGTGATAAATAGGCCTTCTTTGCTGAGGCAAGCAGTGGTAAGCACAGGACAGATGCCAGTCTCAATGCTGATACGCTACTGTGCTAAATTTGGGTTGCAACCCAAGGATCTCTCAAACATTAGAACATTAATAGTGTCTAATTTCCCCAGTGAGCATAGCACACAACTCCTGGGTGCAGTTCATCCTGGAGATCTAGAATCTTTTCAGTGTATTTTGCTTACCTTTTTATTTCCTCTTTCCCTTTTCCCTGAGCATGAGCTCAGGGAATGGAATTCCTCTCTAATATCAGTCTCAGCCAAATCTCCTTTGCAGGGAGATTTGGCTTTCAACTCCCAAAAGTTGAAGGTGCAAGGCTTGTTCTCAGTCTTTTTGCAGTCTCCATCTATATTCTTTCCCTAGATGATCTCACCTAGTTTAATGGCTTTAAATGCCATGTAAGTATAGATGACTCCCAAACCTGTTCCTCCAGCTTTAACTCTTCACTGGGATCCAGGTTTACATTTCAGTTGTCTACTTCATGTCTCAACTTAGAAATATGGTAAGCATCTTAAACTTACTATGACCAATTTCTCCCTTTGAATATATTCTTCTCTCAGTCTTCCTCATCCAGTAAATGGCTCCATAAAATTCTTCAGCTTACTGAAATTAAAAATGCAGAATCTGTCCTTGATTCCTCCTTCTCTAACCTCTCTTTATCAGGCAAATTCTATTGAATTTGCCTTCAAAATATGTCAGCATCTTAGCACTTTTCATGACCTCTAGTGCTTCCACCTGAAGACATGCTACCATCTATTTATACATGATCTAATGCAGTAGGCCCTACTGTTCTCTTCCACCTTTATCTCTCCCCAGTTCTATTTTCTATGTAGACAATAGAAGATCTGTTTAAAACCATAAATTGGATCATGCTACACCCTTGCAGTGGCTCTTGCCTGTAATCCCAGCACTTTGGGAGGCCGAAGCAGGCAAATCAAGAGGTCAGGAGTTTGAGACCAGTCTGGACAACATAGTAAAACTCTGTCTCTGCTAAAAATACAAAAAACAAACAAACAAACAAACAAAAAAACTAGCCGGATGTCGTGGTGTGTGCCTGTAATCCCAGCTACTCAGGAGGCTGAGGCAGGAGAATCACATGAACCCAAAAGGAGGAGGTTGCAGTGAGCCGAGATTGTGCCATTGCACTCCAGCTTAGGTGACAGTGCAAGACTCTTGTCTCAAAAAAAAAAAAAAAAAGAAAAGAAAAAAAACCTCCAATACTTTCCGTTACACTAGAATAATATCCAAATTTCTTACCATGAGCAATATGACTTTGTTCATCTTTCCCTTTAAGTAACATATGGCAAAAGTTGAGATTTTTTAAAACTAGGTACAGCTATTTAATAATATGAGATTTCAAAGTGAGCTGCCAGTTCACTATATTCAGATTTTCAAAGGAAATTTACATAAACCTGTTTCATAACTTTTGAAGGTCCTTGATAAAATGAAGAGGTTTAGACAGTTGAGGAAAGATAATTTGATGAGAGTAAATATTTAGAAAAATTTATGCTGTGAGTCCCTTCTGATATTGCATTGAGAAGGATGAGAAATTTCTTTCCCTTCACCTCAGAAGCATCCATGATGCTACTCACAAAACTTATCATGCTATTTACGTAGTTGGGAGGCATAGTAACTGGTCTTGCTTCTACCTGGCAGATGTAGAGGATGAAAAGCAGACTGACTAGCTAACTTTTGGCAAGAGTCAACAGAATGTGGTTACTTTAGGACTGTTGGAGCAATATTAGGAGGCCAGCCATGGGCCATCATGGGGTGCTATGGTCTGAACATCCCCTCAAATTTATGTACTGAAACTTAATCATCAATGTGATAGTACTAAGAGATGGAGCATTTAGGAGTGATTAGGCCACAAGAGCTCCACCCTGTTAGGTGACATTAATCATGTGTAAAAGGGCTGGAGAAAACTAGATACAACCCTTTTTGTCCTTCTGCCTTCTGCAATGTTAGACTGCAGCAAAGAGCATCATCTTTGAAGCAGAGAGCAGCCCTCACCAGAAGCCAAATCTCTTGGCACCATGATCTTGGACTCCCCAGCCTCAAGAACTGTGAGAAAAATACATTTATGTTCCTTATAAATTACCCAGTCTCAGATATTTTGTCATAGAAGCACAAATAGACTAAGGAAGGGAGAGAGCACGTGTGTGAAGCTGTCTTGAGACTTGACTGATAGAAATGCCCAGTGGTGTGTGAAAGATGCAGCAATGAAATTTGGTGGCATATGCCTAGGGGCTGAGAAAGGAGTCACAAAGGATCACCCCAAATAGATATGCTTTCTCTCAAATGAATAGAACTGCAGGAGAAAGGGCCCCGTAGGAAATATTCAGAGCTCTGAAAATTTTACATGAGGGAGAAAGTCAGCACTAAATAATTACCAGGGCCAGAAAGCACAAAGGCAGATTCTTTTTGTACTAGTCCAAGTAAGACCTTTCCTGCCCCTTTTCCATTTTCCTGATGTATTAGCCAATCTCAGAGTGGCTGAAGCTGCTGTTATCTCATTATTTAGTATTCGTAAACTGGACTGGAATCTCTAATTTCTGATTTGAGGCTATTTTGTTACTTGAAGTGATCTTGTGGCTTGAAGTAATCTTGTAACAATCTGTTTGATAAGAGTAAAAAAGAGTCATGTATCCTGCTGGAATTCTTATTCTTTAGCCTGAACAATTTCCTCTGTGAATAAAGTTTGAAGGAATGGTAGAAGAGAATGAATAAAATTATTGATAATGTTATCAGGGAAATACATACAAGGCAAGGGCTCTAATTGCTTGGGCCCCTCAACCCACATGTCACCTCCTGAGAAAGCTACTTTCAGCCCTCATGTGTATGGGAGTAACATTTTCCTCTACAGCCAGTCTTCAGAAATCTAATCCTTCTATTATATTCATAGAATTGATTATTATCTGAAAGTATCTTGCTTATGTTGTTGCTTATTGTCACTTACCTTCTGTTGGACTGCAAGTTCCGTAAAAGCTGGGATCCTGTCTGCCTAGTGACTAGAATAGTGCCCAGCAAATATAAGTGCTCAATAAATATTTGATGAATGAATGAAAACAGTAAAAGAAACATAGAGCTGGAGTGAGAAAAATGCATATTCACTCAACGTCAGTAAGATCTCTGTTTTTTTACTAAGTATTATTCATTTTAATACAACTATACATTTCTGCTGCAGTAGTAACAACTTTCATATTATTTGTATGACTAATTTTCTCAGCTGACTCATAACAAAGACACAATTCAAAAGGATACACTAACCTTGAAAACAATTTTAAGCAAATGTGGAGAAAGAACATATTTGAAGTATTAAATAGAAAACATTTAAATGTAGATCAACTTGAATATATTTTCATTCAAGAAAATATTTTTAGAGCAAGATGGTCAGCTGGGAGTCCCAACTTATGTCTCCCCACAAAACAAAAATCTAACAACTATCCACTAATGAAAATAGGAGAGCTCTGAAATACTATGGAGAAGATGCAGCAACCCAATAGAGCATAAATGACTAAGATAGCTATACAGAAAAGCATAGAAAGCATTTTACTTTGTCAATCCTTCCCTCTGCTTGGCACAGCTCAGTGCCAAAAGAGATACCTTTAGATGCAATATTTCCCTATTGGGGTAAAGGAAAGCAGGAAGACCTCAGCAGCCTTCAACACTGAGGACTCCAGCAGTCTTTGTTATCACCACAGACACCTGAAGCTGTTTCCACCAATGACCCTTACAGTTTATGCTAATGATGATTCCAGCTGGTGGAGCTACCCAGAGTCCATACCATGTGATACTCCTCTCTCATGCTGGGCCCAAATTTACCATACTACTTTGAAGCTGGAGCTACCATTTCTTCTACCCAATGTGGAATCTACTGCATCCCACCCTTCCAGCAGCCTCAAACCCATCCATATGTAAAGTTCTTTCCCCACAAAGCCAGATTTTAGAGTTTAGAAAAGGTTACTGCTCCTTCAAGTGTGCAGTCATTAAAATGAGGCTTAAGGAACATAAAAAAAAAAATAAGGAAACATGACATCACCAAAGAAACACAATAAATATCCAGTAACCAACCCCAAATAATTGGCTGTATGCAACCTACCTGACAAAGAATTCAAAATAATTACTTGAAAAAAGCTTAGTGAGCCACAGAAACCAACACAGAGAGTCATTGAAAATGAAGAAACAAGGAAATATATTCCAAATAAAAGAACAAAATAAATCTCCAGAAACTGACAATGAGTGAAGGAAAATATGTGATTTACTCAACAGGAAGTTCAAAATAATGGTCACAAAAATACTCACCAAGATCAAGAGAGCAATATAAGAATAAACCAAGAATTTTAACATAGAGATAAAAATTATTTAAAAAATATCAAACAGAAATCATAGAGCTGAAAAATAGTGTAACTGAACTGAAAATTTCAGTAGAGGAATTCAACAGCAGAGTAGTGCAAATAGAATACAGGATTAGTGAACTTAAAGACATATCACTAGAAATCATACAATCTGAGGTAGAAAAAGAAAAAGAGTAAAAAAGGATGAAGGTAGTTTGAGAAACTTATGGGGCACCATCAAGTGTAACAACTTTGCATTATTGGTGATTCAGAAAGAGAAGAGAGAGACAAAGAGACAGACAACATATTTAAAAAATAATGGCAGAAAACTTTCCAAGCCTTAGGAAGAAAACAGAAATCCAGATTATGGAAGCCCAAAGGATACCAAATAAGATGAATCTAAATAATAGGCCAGTATGGAGACATATAATAATAAAACTGTTGAGTCAAAGACAAAGTGAGTTTTGAAAGCTGCAAGGAAAAAGCAAATTTTTATGTACAAGGAAATCCCCATATGATTATCAGTAGATTTTTCAGCAGAAATGTCACAGACCAGAAGACAGCCAAATAATATATTCAAAAATCCCAAAAGAAAAAATTGGCAACCCCAAATACTACACCCAGCAATCTTAGCTTTCAAAATGAAGGGGTGATAATAACTTTCTTAGACAAACAGAAGCTGAGAGAGTTTGTTACTACTAGGTCTGCCTTATAAGAAATGCTAAAGGGAGCACTGAGCTGAAAAAAAGTGGGCACTAATTAGTTCCAGAAAAACATATGAAAGTATAAAATTCACTGGTAAAAGTAAGTACATTGTCAAAGTGAGAACACTGTAATATTATAATGGCAGTGGGAAAATCAAATATATCTCAGTTATAATGGTTAAAAAGCAAATATATTAAAAATAAAGCTGTAATAATTTGTTAAATTATTTAAAAAATTTAAATTGTCCACCAAAAACACAAAATGTGAAAGGAGAAGGAGTAAAAGTGTAAAGTTTGTGTGTGAAATCAAAATTAAGTTGTCACTAGCTAAACTAGCCAGTTATCATTATAAGATGTTTTATGTAAGCCTCAGGGTAACCATAAGGCAAAAACCTGTAATAGATATAGAAAAGATAAAAGTAAAACATACCACTAAAGAAAGTAATCAAATACAAAGGAAAAAAGCAATAGAGAAAGAAAGGAAGAAATAATCTTCAAAACAACAAGAAAATAATTTTGAAAAATGATACTAATAAGTTCTTACCTATCAATAATTATTTTGAATGTAAATGGCTTATTTATTTATTTATTTATTTTCGATGTGGAGTTTCACTCTTTTTGCCAGGCTGGGGTCCAATGGTGCAATCTCAGCTCACTGTAGCCTCCACCTTCTGGGTTCAAGCAATTCTGCTGCCTCAGCCTCCCAAGTAGCTGCGATTACAGGTATTTGCCACTAGGCCTGGCTTATTTTGTATTTTTTGTAGAGGAGAAGTTTCATCATGTTGGTCAGGCTGATCTCGAGCTCCTGACTTCAGATGATCCACCTACCTTGGCCTCTCAAAATGCTGGGATTACAGGTGTGAGCCACCTTGTCTGGCGAATGTAAATGGTTTAAATTGTCTAATGAAAAGGCAGAGAGTGAGTGAATGGATTTAGAAAAGATCCAACTATATGTAGCCTACAAGAGACTCACTTCCCCTTAAAGGAAACTTCTAAACTGAAAGTGAAGGTATAAAAAAGATATTCCATGCAAATGGAAACAAAAAGAACAGGAGTAGCTATGCTTATTTCAGACAAAATAGACTTTAGGGCAAGAACTATAAAAAGAAACCAAAAAGGTCATTATATAGTGATAAAGAGATCAATTTATCAAGAGGATGTAACAATATATAGTAAATATATATACATCAAACACTGAAGCACCTAAATATATGAAGCAAACATTAATAAATCTTGAGGAGGCATATAGTGCAACATAATAATAATAGGAGATTTCAAACCCCACTTTCAACATTGGACAGATTATCCAGACAGAAAATCAAAAAGAAAACACTGGACTTGAACTATGCTTTAGATCAAATGGACCTAACAGATATATAGAATGTTCTACCCAACACCAATAGAATATACATTCTTTTCAAGTGCATACAGAATATTCTCTAGGAGAGATTGTATGTTAGGCCACAAAATGAGACTTAACTTTTTTTTTTTTGATGGTACAGATATTTTATTTTCTCAGAGCAAAGGTTTGGCCTAGGCCATGGCTGCCCTCGTAGCTCCCTCTTGTCAAGAGATGCAAAGCTCACTTCTGGGGCACACCCATCTCCAGCTGGAGGTGCAAGCAAAGACCACTGTGTAAGGAGACAAAGTTCACCCTTACTGTCTGAAGGACCTCCAACAAGCATATTCTGGAGAGAGCTCTGACAGGGAGCTTTCTACAAGGTCCCACTGGAGCTGAGGCTAGAGGTCAGGTCCAAGTGAAGGCTTCCTTCTCGTCACAGCCTCCGAGCCTTCCTGGGGCGGCGGCCCTTGTGCAGGATGAGGGTGTTGTCTGTGATTGAAATCACTTCTAGGCCCCCCATGGTCAGTCTGTTGATGGCAGACAAGTGTCCTGGCCCCAGGCCTTTCACCACAACTCGGATGTGGGTCATACCCTTTTGTGTAGCTTTCACCACTGAGGCTATGCCTGCTGTCTGTGATGCAAAATTTAAGAAGATTGAAATAATATCAGGCATCTTTTCTTACCACAATGGTATGAAGATAGAAATCAATAACAGGAAAAATCATGGAAAATTAACAAATATGTGTTGAATATTTTTAAATATGTTAAATATGTGTTAAATATTTTATTAACAAATAAAACAATGTGCTACTGGATAACTGTTGGGTCAAAGAATAAATTAAAAGAGAAATTAAAAAATAACTTGAGAGAAATGAAAATGGGAACACAACATGCTAAAATTTATGGAATGTAGAAAAAGCAATTCTAAGAAGGAAGTTTATAGCAATAAATGCCTACATCAAAAAAGAAAAAAGAGCCAGGTGGTGATGTGTGCCTGTCATCCCAGTCACTGTAGAGGCAAGGGTGGGAGCATTGCTTCAGTCCAGGAGTTTGAGACCAGCATAAACAGCATAGTAAGACTCCATCTCAAAAAAAAAAAAAAAAAGAAGAAAGATGTCAAATAAGTAATTTTATTAGTCTGTTTTCACACTGCTATAAAGAATTACCTGAGACGGGGGAATTCATGAAGAAAAGATGTTTAATTGACTCACATTTCCACAGGCTTAACAGGAAACATGACCGGGAAGCCTCAGGGAACTTACAGTCATGGCAAAAGGTGAAAGGGAAGCATGCACATCTTACCATGATAAAGCAGAAGAGAGAAAGAGTGAAGAAAGTGCCACACACTTTCAAACAACCAGATGTCATGAGAACTCACTCACTATCCTGAGAACAGCAAGTGGGAAGTCCAGGGTGGATGATTCAATCACCTTCCATAAGGCCTCTCCCCTGGGGGATTGTGGGGATTACAATTTGAGATGAGATTTGGGTGGGGGCACAGAGCCATAGCATATCAACAACCTAACATTATACCTCAAAGAACTAAAAAAAGAATAACAAACGAAGCCTAAAATTAGCAGAATGGAGGAAAGGAAGTAACAAAGATCTTTGCAGAAATAAATAGAGACTAGAAAAAGATTAATGGAACTAAGAATTGTTTTTTTAAAAGGGTAAACAACTGGGCACAGTGGCTCATGCCTGTAATCTCAGCACTTGGGAGGCTGAGGTGGGTGGATTACTTGAGGTCAGGAGTTCGAGACCAGCCTGGCCAACATGGTGAAACCCTGTCTCTACTAAAAATGCAAAGATTAGCTGGGCATGGCAACACATGGCTGAGGCAGGAGAGTCACTTGAACCCCGGAGACAGAGGTTGCAGTAAACAGAGATTGTGCCATGGCAATTCAGCCTGGGTGACAGAGTGAGACTCCATCTCAAAAAAAAAAAAAAAAAAAGAGTAAACCAAATTTACAAACTCTTATCTAGACTAAGAAAAATAGAGGAAAGAGTCAAAACCAGGAATAAGAGGAGTCATCACTATTAATAACATAGAAATAACAACAGATCATAAAAGACTACTAAAAACAGTGTATGTCAATGCATTGAACAAGCTAGAAGAAATGGATAAATTCCTAGAAACATGTAACATACCAAGACTGAGTCATAAATAAATTGGAAATTTGAACAGACCAATCATGAGTAAGAAGATTGAGTCATTATTAAAAGTGTCTTGTCAAAGAAAAGCCCAGGACCATATGGTTTCATGGCTGAATTCTACCAAACATTTAAGAAGAGCTAATACCAATCCTTCTCAAGCTTATTCAAAAAAATTTAAGAGAAGAAGATACTTCCAAATTCCCTTTGCAAGGCTAGCATTACCCTAGTACCAAAACTAGACAAAGACAATACAAAAAAAAACTACAGGCCAATATCACTAATGAACATAGATGCAAAAATTCTCAAAAAATACCAGCAAACCATACTCAACAGTAAATTCCAAGGATTATTCACCATGATCACGTGGGATTTATCCTTGGGATGTATGGTTGGTTCAACATACACAAATCAATACATGTAATTTACCATATTAATACAATGAAGGTTAAAAACCATATGATAATTTCAACAGTAAGTCAGACAAAACATCTGACAAAATTTAACATCCTTTCATGACAAAAAACTGTCAACAAATTAGGTTTAGAAGAAATGCTCCTCAACACAATAAAGGTCATATATGATAAGCCCACTACTATTATATTCAACTGTGAAAAGTTGAAGGCTTTTCTTCTCGTAACAGGAAAGAGACAAGAATGTCTACTCCTACCATTTTTGTTCCACATGATACTACTGGACACCCTAACCAGATCAATTAGACTAGAGAAAAATAAAAGGCATTGAAATAGGAATGGATGAAGTGAAATTTTCTCTGTTTGCTGAAGATATAATCTTATATATAAAATATTCTACATACACCACCAAAAACTATAAAATGGAATGAATTTAGTAAAGTTCCAGGATATGAAATTAGCTTACAAAATCAGAAGCATTTCTATGCACTAGCAATGAACTGTTTGGAAAAGAAATTTTTAAAAATCCTATTTATAATGGCATAAAAAATAAAATACTTAGGAGTAAAGTTAACCAGGGAAGTGAAAGATCTGTATACTGAAAACGTAAAACACTGGTGAAAGAAATTGAAGAGGACACAAATAAATGGAAAGATATCTCATGTTCATGGATTGAAAAAGAAATATTGTCAAAATGTCCATGCTACCTAAAGTAATCTACAGATTTAATGTAACTCCTATGAAAATTCCAAAGTCACTCTTCACAGAAATAGAAAGAAAATCCTAAAATTCCTGTAGAATCACAAAGGACCCTGAATAACTAAAGCCGTCTTGACTAAAAAGAACACAGCTGTATGTATCACACTACTGGATTTCAAAATATACTACAAAATGATAGCAATCAAAACAGCATGGTTCTGGCAAAAAGCAGACACATTGACCAATGGAGCTGGATTGAAAGCCTGTAAATAAAGCTACACATCTGTGGTCAATTGGTTTTTGACAAAGTGCCAAGAACACACAATGGGGAGAAGATAGTCTCCTCAATAAATGAGGTTGGGAAAACTGGGTATCCAAATGCAGAAGAATGAAATTGGATTCTCTTTTTATATCATATGCAAAAGTTAAATCAAAATAGATTAAAGATTTAAAGGCAAGACCTGAAATCATAAAACTCTTAGGACATATAGGAAAAGAGCTTCTTGACGTTGGTTTGGATAATGATGTATAGAAAATTACACCAAAACCACAGGCAAGCAGCTAAATAAAAGCAGACAAATGGGATTGCATCAAAATAAAAAGCTGCAAAGCAAAGAAAACAACCAGCAGAATGGAAACTGGGAGAAAATATTTGTAAACCACATATCTAATAAGGGTTAATTTTCAATATATATAAGAAACTTTGGCCGGGTGACCTGGCTCATGCCTGTAATCCTGACATTTTGGAAGGCTAAGGCAGAAAGATTGCATGAGCCCAGTAGTTTGAGACTAGCCTGGGCAACATAGTGAGACTCTGTCTATACAAAAAATTTAAAAAATTAGCTGATGTGGTAGTGTATGCCTGTAGTCCCATCTACCAAGAAGGCTGAGCTGGGAGGATTGCTTCATCCCTCCTGCCTTGAGGCTCCAGTGAGCTGTGATGGTGCCACGGCACTCCAGCCTAGGTGATAGAGTGAGACCCTGTCTGAAAAAAATAATAATAAAAATATAAGGAATTTATTCAACTGTAATGCAAAGCAAGTAAACAAACAAAAAACTCAAATAATCTGATTTTAAAATGGGCAAAGGACTTGAATAACATCTCTCAAAAGAAGATGAAAATTCTATGAAAATATGTTTAATATCACAAGTCACCTGAGAAATGCAAATCAAAACCACGATGAGATATCACCTTACGTGTATTAGAATGGCTATTACCAAAAAGATGAAGGTTGACAAGTGTTGTCAAAAATGCAGAGTAAAGCAACTCTTTCACCCTATTGATGGGAATGTAAATTACGGAAAACAGTATAAAGGTTTCTCAGAAAATTAAAAACAGACCTACATTATGATCCAGTAATTCCACTTTTAGGTGTATATCCAAAGGAAATGAAATCAGTATCTTGAAGAAATATGTGCACTCCCATGTTCATTGAAAATATTCACAATAGCCAAGAGATGGAAACAATCTAAAACCCCATTAGCAGATGAATGAACAAAGAATATGTGGTATGCACACAGTGGAATATGATTCAGTCTCAGAAAAGGTGATTCTGCCATTTGCAATAGAATAGATGGAACTGGAGGACATTATGCTATGTGAACTACTCCAGACACAGAAATACACATACTGTATGATCTCACTTACATGTGGAATCTAAAAAGAAACAAACTCACAGAAGTAGAGAGTAGATTGGTGGTTGCCAGGGTTCAGGAAGGAGAAATGGGGAGATAACGGTCAAGGCGTATGAAGTTTCAGTTATGCTAAATGAACATGCTTTGGAAACCTAATGTATGGTGGTATGAGTATAGTAAACAATACTGCGTTGTATACTTGAACTTTCATCAGAGGGTAGCTCTTAAGTGTTCTCACTACACATGAAAAAATTGAAAACAGAAACTAAGTGAGGTGATAGATATATTTTAAAAAATACTTTTACTTTCAACACGGTCTCATCTCTTTTTGACGTTGGTGTTAGATAGGACTCACATATGCCTTGGCAGCCAGGGTATCCTCAGGATGGCAGACAGACTGTAAAGTGGCCCTGCCTGTCCCTCAACCCTGGTATTGGGCCTTTGTGTAACCTCATTCTTGTGAGTGTTGTTGGTGACTGTGACTTGCTTCTAGCCAATAGAATATGGCAAAAGTGATAGGCTGTCACTCCAATGATTGTGTTATGTTATTTAAGACCCCATCTTGTTAGCAGACTCCCTCTAGAGACTGCTGACTTGACATAAGCGGTCATGCTGAAACAGCTCGCTTGGCAGAGACTTGGGAGAGGCCTCTAGGACCAAGAGAAGCCTCCCATCAATGCCTAGCAAGAAACAGGGGCTCTCAGTCCTGCTTCGAAACGCTCCTCAACTACAAGGTAATGAATTTTCTCACTGGAAATATAAAACCAGTTTAAAACATCATTTACATCTCAGGATTCATGAAGGATCTAAGCAGAGATTTGGATGGAGAGGTAGACGAGGTATTTGATTTTGAAGAGATTTGTGTGCAAAGGTAGCAAGGTAAGCATGGATGTGTAACAGGAAAGTGCTGAGACAGAATTATTTGGTGTCACTATTTTTCCTAGGTATCTCCTATACTGGTCCTATATTTAAAGTCTTGAGAATGGTCTGATGGGAAGAGGAGTGTTCATATAGCCTGAGGATGGAACTGTCATAGAGACCCTGAAAAATCATAGACACTGATACTAACCATGGCAGCATGTAGGCAAAACCAGATAAGGCAAATTAGGGCAGTTTATAGGTCTAGTGGTAACTAACACTAGGGGAAATTTGCATCCTGTCTGAGCCAAGAGCACACCTCTCCTCTTTAGCCTGAGCATCCTCTTCTCTAAGTGAGCTCTGGTTCAGATACAGAGCCTCACTGCTCTTTGGTACTCCCAGGAAAAATTAAAAGCAGGATTGTGGCTAGGGGCAGGGAGGAGGCCAGGGACCAAGGCACCCAAGTGGGAACTGCAGGAGGGGTCAGAATGCAAGCAGCATTGACGGCCTTCTTCATGTTTCTCTTTATCCTGCAGACTCTTCTGGGGATTTCAGCGAACAGCTTCATTGTGCTGGTGCTGGGCAGGAAGTGGCTGCGATATGGCAGGCTGCTCCCCTTAGACATGATCCTCATTAGCTTGGCTGCCTCCCGCTTCTGCCTGCAGTTGGTTGGGTTGATACACAACTTCTACTACTCTGCCCGTGTGGTCGAGCAATCCGGGAATCTCAGTCAACAGTTATTCCGTCTACACTGGCACTTCCTGAACTTAGCCACCTTCTGGTTTTGCACCTGGCTCAGCATCTTGTTCTGTGTGAAGATTGCTAACATCACCCACCCCACCTTCCTGTGGCTGAAGTGGAGGTTCCCAGGGTGGGTGCCCTGGCTCCTGTTGGGCTCCGTCCTGATCTCCTTCATCACAACCTTGCTGTTTTTTTGGATGAACTACTCTGCATATCAAGAATTTTTAATTAGAAAATTTTCTGGGAACATGACCTATGAGTGGAATACAACAATAGATATTAACTATTTGCTGCCCCTGAAACTGGCCGTATGGTCCATTCCTTGCTCTATTTTTCTGGTCTCAATTATAATGTTAATTAATTCCCTGAGGAAGCATGCTCAGAGAATGGAGCACAATGGCCACAGCCTGCAGGACCCCAGCACCCAGGCTCACACCAGAGCTCTGAAGTCCCTCATCTCCTTCCTCATTCTTTATGCTCTGTCCTTTCTGTTCCTGATCACTGATGCTACAAAATTTATCTCCATACAGAATGACTTTTACTGGCCATGGCAAATTGCCATCTACCTGTGTGTATCTGTCCATCCTTTTATCCTCATCTTCAGCAACCTCAAGCTTCGAAGCATGTTCTGGCAACTCCTGCTGTTGGCTAGGGGCTTCTGGGTGGCCTAGATGGCGTGGTCTCCTTATCCAGACCCCCCAAAAAGAAAGGTGAGGATGGCAGAGCTGTGGTCCACCAACATGGAGGTGTTTTCATAGGTACATAAATACTGGATCCTTCTATGGGGTTCCTCCTCTGGGAAGTAGAGGAGACAAGGAAATCTGGGAATTCTCTGAGCATGATTCCCTTCTTTGGAATATTATTAAGATGTAGTCCCATGAATTCCAGAGATTCAGAATTGCCCTTAAGTTCAGAATATGTTAATATGACGCTGTGCTATTCTTTATGTTTGTACACCTTTGTTATTTGGACAGCTTTGGTTTAGTCTTGATTAACTGTGCCATTGCATCCCCACTGCCTTTTGGAAAGTTAAGAGCAAATATTTGTCTCTATGGCTGAACTGAGATGGGGATACTGAAGCAACAGCCTTCTTGAGGACAATGTTATGATTACTACGAAAGTGCCAAGGGACAGGCAGTTATGGCAGGCAGTGGCCATGACTGTGAGTTCTGACTGCCCTTTAGTGCATGAAGATACTTTGTCTCCATACAAACTTGGATAATCTGGTTTTAATTTTATTAAGATTACTGGAATGTTTCTTTATACCACTCTGTCTCTTTTCTCATTAACATCTTCACTGTTCTGACTTCAATTTTCTCTTCACTGAAGTCTGTAGTAGTGTACCCACGGGAGCATATGCAGCTCCCAGTTCCAAAGAGGTTCTTGGCCTTGCTAACCCCGAAGAATGGGGATAGGGGCCCTGGAGGCTCGGTGAGTTTGCTGTTCGAATAAATATCGTGGTCCCAAAGAGTTTTGCAGAAAAGTGATTTATTAGACAGAGAGAGAGAGAGAGAGAGAGAGAGAGAGAGAGAAAGAAGACAGCTCCCACGCTGTCCTGGGAGGGGACCCAGAGAAGGAATCAGTACAGGTAGGAGCAGCCGGAGTTTTAACGCTTGAGTTATTCCCTCCCCGTTCATGTTCTCATCCAATGAGAAGAGTGCTTTCAAACTTCCTCTGGAGTGATTGATCTTTGCCTCTGATACTGGATTGGCTTCTTGGTCCACAACTCCGAGCCACAGAGCCCCCTCCTCCCAGAGCTTATAGTGGGGTTTTGGGACAAAGGAGCTTCACCTGGCTTTCCCAACCTAGGTCCTGGTGCGAAACCCAGACAAAGAACTTTACATTTTGGTTTCTAGATGGAGGCATGGAGCAGGGAAACCCCTGCCTTTGAAACCATGCCCCTCGTGGACCCAGGAAGAAAAGCTTCTATAATACAGTCCCTCAGTAGCCAGACTTTTTTTATTTATCATTCCTTTAGAAAAAGTCATATTGTGACTTTCTTTTCTTCCTCAAGCAAATGTCACAGAGTCATATCTGCATTGAATAAACATGTACTTTTCTATCTGAAAAACAGATTCAGGAATTTCATTAGACTGGGAGTGGTAATGTCTGTAATCCCAGCACTTTGGGAGGCTGAGGCAGGCAGACTGCTCAAGCTCAGGAGTTCAAGAACAGCCTGGTCAAGATAGTGAAATCTCTCTACTAAAACTTTAAAAAATCAACCAGTCATAATGGTGTGCACCTTTGGTCCCAGCTACTCCTGAGTCTGAGTAGGAGGATCACTTCAGCCCAGGAGGCTGCAGTGAGCTGTGATCACACCAATGCACTCCAGCCTGGGCATCAGAGTGAGACCCTGTCTTAAAACAATTCGTTAGTTTGTATCTAAAAACTACTTAAATGTCGTTTTAAAAAGGACCACCTTGTTCAATTTTATGTTTAAATGCTGTTTTAAAATAACACTCTGATTACTATGCAAATAATTTTAGAAAAAAATTTATTTCGAGATGAGTGCCTCTAAGGCAGCTTAGAAGTTTTTGCTAAAGGGCATCAATGTGCAAATTTCAGTGACTAGCTTGCAGCTGAATTCCTGATAGGGAGACATTTTAATTCCCTCTGAGAGTGAAAATTTCCTTATTGATTAGGGGATGTACTGATGAGTGGATGAACACTTGTGAACAATAACTTTGGGCACATGGCTCTAACTTTTTTATTTAAGCATTTATTTTTAAAAATAGATAACACATTCTCATGGCTGAAAATTCAATACCTATTGAAGAGTATGTATAGAGAGTCTCCCTCCTACCTGTTCCCTCCTGAAGCATTCTTACCAGTTTTATGTCTATCCTTGTAGAGATACTTTATTCTATACCAGAAAGCCACTAATACCTAATTAATGAACTGGTCAACTAACTTACGCACTGATATATTCTATACTAGTACCTAACTAGCTACCAACCAAATAACTTATAATATCTCCGTCTTTCCACAGAATGGTTGCACAATACACACATTGTCCTGCCCCTTGCTCTTTTTACCTTAAAACATATCTTGGAGAGCTACGTATGCGGGCATGCATAGTATTTCCTCACTTTAAACATTTTTTTGCATTGATGTACCACAATTTCTTTAACTAGCCATGTGTTTGTGGTCATTTAGGTTACTTCCTGTTTTTTGTTATTATAACAATGCTATAATGAATAGCGTCTTCTACATATGTAATTTTGCACATGTGCAAATTAACTATAGGATAAGTCTCATGAAATAGAATTACTGAGTTGAATGAAATGTACATTTTGAATTTTGGCAGATATCACCCTTTATTGATTTGCATCAGTCTACTTTCCCACCAGCAACTGATTAGAGAACTTTTTCACACTTTTTGTTTTTTGCCACTCTGTTAAGTTTTTTAAAAAAACATATTAGCTCTTATTTGTGTGACTCTTACTATGAGCGAGTGTTTATAATTATTTTATATGTTTAGAGCCATTTATGTTTATTTCCTGTGGACAGTCTATATCTTTTTTGGGTTTGGTTTTGGCCTTTTTCTTATTGGTTTTGAGAAACGATTTATATCTTAGAGAAATTTGTTCTTTATTTGTGATATGAGCAGCAAAGAACTTCCCTACTCCCAGTATTTTTTATTTTATTTTTTCTTAATTATAGTATTAGTTTTAAAAGCTCTTTTATTCTGAAATAATGATAGTCACACATGAAGTTGCAAAAATAGTAGAAATCTTCATCCAGCTTCCCCCAGTGGTGACATCTTATATAGCTGTAGTATGATAAGAAAACTAGAAAATTCATTGCTACATTACTGTTAACTAGCTACAGACCTTATTCAATTTTCACTAGTTTAAATATTTACATTTGTGTGTTTGTATGTGTAGTTCTATGCAATTTTATACAATTTTAGAGATTTGTGTAATTACAATAAAGATACAGAAGCATTCCATCGACATAAAATAACTCCTTCATGCTACCTCTTTGCATTTTTACCCACTCCCTTTACCTTCTGACATGGTTTTGCTCTGTGTTCCCACCCAAATTTCATCTCAAATTGTAGTCCCCATGGATTGAGGGAGGGACGTGGTGGAAGGTGATTGAATCATGGGAGTGGTTTCCCCCATGCTGTTCTCATGAGAATGAGTGAATTCTCATGAGATCTGATGATTTAAAATTGTAGTGTTTCCTTCTTTGCTCACTCTCTCTTTCCTGCTGTTACGTGAAGAAGGTATTTGCTTCCCCTTCACCTTCTGCCATGACTGTAAGTTTCCTGAGGCTTCTTAGCCATGTGGAACTGTGAGTCAACTAAACCTCTTTCCTTTATAAATTACACAGTCTCAGGTAGTTCTTTATAGCAATGTGAAGATGGCCTGCTACAGATAATTGGTACCAGGAGTGGGGTACTGCTCTAATAACCTGAAAATTTGAAAGCATTTTGGAGCTGGGTAACAGGCAGAAGCTGCAACAGTTTAGAGGGCTCTGAAGAAGATAGGAAGATGTGGGAAAGTTTGGAACTTCCTAGAGACTTGTTAAATTATTTTAACCAAAATGCTAATAGTGCTATGGCCAATGAAGTCCAGGCTGAGATGGTGTCAGATGGAGATGAGAAAATTATTGGGAACTGGAGTAAAGGTCACTCATGCTAGGCTTTAGCAAAGAGACTGGTGGTATTTTGGCCCTGCCTTAGATATCTGTGGAAATTTGAACCTGAGAGAGATAATTTAGGGTATATGGTGGAAGATATTTCTAAGCAGCAAAACATTCAAAAAGCCACATGAATGTGTTTATTCATATGCATTCACAGAGATTATCTTAAAATGAAACTTTTATTTAGAAGGGAAATTGAGCAGTTTGGAAAATTTGCAGCCTGATCATGACATAGAAAAGAAAAACCAATTTTCTGGGAGAAATTTAAGCTGGCTGCAGAAATTTACATAAGTAATGAGGAGCTGAATGTTAATTGACAAGATGATGGGAAAAATGTCTCCAGGCCATGTCAGGATCTTGGCAGCAGCCCTTCCTATCACAGGCCTGGAGGCCTAAGAGGACAAAATGGTTTCATGGACCATCCCTAGGGCCCTGCTGCTGCTCTGTGCAGCCTCAGAACTTGGTGCCCTTCATTTTAGATGCCGAGCTCCAGCCATGGCTAAAAGGAGCCAAGGTATAGCTTGGGCTATTACTTCAGAGAGTGTAAGCCCCAAGCCTTGGCAGCTTCTACATGGTGTTGGGTCTGCAGGTTCACAGAAGGCAAGAATTGAGGATTGAGAACCTCTGCCTAGATTTTAGAGGATGTATGAAAATGACCAGATGTCCAGGCATTGGTCTGCTGCATGGGCAGAGCCCTCATGGAGAACCTCTACTAGGGCAGTGCAAAGTGGAAATGTGGGGTTGGGTCTCCAACACAGAGTCCCTACTGGACCACTGCCTACTGGAGCTGTGAGAAAGAGGGCCACTGTCCTCCAGACTCCAGAATGGTAGATTGACCAACAGCTTGTGCTGTGGGCCTGGAAAAGCTACAGGTACTCGATGCCAGCCCATGAAAGCAGCCACAGGGCCTGTACCCTGCAGAGCCAGTGGGGTGGACCTTCCCAAGGCTGTGGAAGCACACCCCTTGCATAAGCATGCCCTGTATGTGAGACATGGAGTCAAAGGAGTTCGTTTTGGATTTTGAAGATTTAATGACTTCCTGCTATGGTTTGGACTTGCATGGGGCCTGTGGCTACTTTGTTTTGGAAATTTCTCCCATTTGGAATGAGAACATTTACCCAATACCTGTACACCCTCTGTATCTTGGAAGTAAATTATTTGTTTTTGAATTTACAGGTTCATAGGCAGAAGGGACTTGCCTTGTCTCAGATGAAACTTTGGATTTGGGCTTTTGAGTTAATGCTGGAATGAGTTAAGACTTTGGGGGACTATTGGGAAGGTGTGATTGGTTTTGAAACATGAAAGGGACGTGAGATTTGGGAGGAGTCATGGGTGGACTGATATGGTTTTGCTCTGTGTTTCCACCAAAATCTCATCTCAAATTGTAATCCCATAAGTCAAAGGAGGGACCTGGTGAGAGGTGATTGAATTGTGGGGGTGGTTTCGCCATGCTGTTCTCATAATAGTGAGTGAGTTCTCATGAGATCTGATGGTTTAAAAATGTTGCACTTCCTTCTTCACTCACTCTGTCTTTCCTGCCACCATGTGAAAAAGGTACTTGCTTTCACTTCACCATTTGCCACGATTGTATAAGTTTCCTGAGGCCTCCCAGCCATGTAGAACTGTGAGTCAATTAAAACTCTTTCCTTTATAAATTACCAGTCTCAGGTAGTTCTTTATAGTAGTGTGAGAAGACTAATACACCATCTATATTTTTGTTTGTTTTTACTTTTACAATAATGGCTTGTGATATGCAAAAAATTTTGCTGATTTTATCCAAAAAAAGCTTAAAGATTTCTGAGATTTTGCCTCATAATTAGCAAGCAATCCTTAAGTTGTTATCATAAATAATTCTCTTTTATTTTCTTCTGGTACTTCTACATTTTCATTCTTACACTTTAATATTGTAAATCCTGATATAAGGTATCTTTTAGATAAATTTTATTTTTTCCAGATTATTATCTTATTATCTTAATGCTATTTATTTTTCTCCACTGATTTAAAGTGCTACTTTTTATGATTTATTAAATTCTTGTGTATGTTGGCTTATTTCTAGACTGTCTATTCTGTTTCACTGCCTTGGTGTAAGCATGTGCTATGGCTATAGAATTTTAATTGTTTTAGGTTTAGAATATGTTTGAATATCTGGTACACTAGTCCTCCTTTATTAACCTTTTTCAGAAATTTCTTGGTTATTATATTTAGAATAATTTTGTGTGGTCTCAAACAGAAATTTCTTTTAAAAAATTAATTGGGATCCTGTTAAATGTGAAATTTAACATAAGAAGATGTATATCTCCATTATGTTGACTCTTCCTATGTAAGAATTGGTCTGCCTTTCCATTTTTTCATTTTTATTTTTTATTACTTTCAGTAGGTTTTAATTTTTTAACAATATAGATCTTTTAATTTATATCCTTATAGGTATACATCATGCCTTAGCTTCCTGATATGTTAAGTGGAGTAGCAGCTATGAGGATGAAACACATAATATATGTACATGACACATAAGTGGTACTCATTATAGCTTTTTAATAGTAATTATAACTCCAAATTATTATTATTATTATTTGTATTTGCATCAGTATAAAGGTAGCAAAGAAACCACAGTAAGGCAAGAACTTTTCTAGTTATTCTAGACTAGACTAGTAAAGACAGTTATTCTTTTACTTTTTCTTTCTCTGATACATTTTTTCCCCAATTTTTTCAGCACTTTCTGGTTTTTTTCAATTGTCAAACAAGGCAAATACACTATATGTGACTGAGATAAACAAAAACCACTCCTGATGGCTGAGTAATCACTGGGCAGGAATTCTGACACTGAAATTGACCTGGGGCTCACTAGGGGTTTACTTGAAGATGTGGTTCTAAGAGAGTAATTCACTTAAGTCATGTTTTTATATTGGTTGATGGAGGTGAGAGAAAAGAACCAAAGTGTTTTTCTTTTTTTTTTTGAAGGAAGGGGAAAAGAGGAAATTGTAGGAATATTAAGAGAGTTACTCAAGTTCACCTAGATATTATCTTTAAACTTTATTCTTTATCATGTTGTGTAAGGTTGCTATACTGAATGGGTATATTTAGGAAAGAAATGAAAAGACTGAGAATGTATTGGAAATCACATTAGATCAGTGGTAAATCAGGTTTACTGATGGACCCCTGACCATGGGCTAGAAGCTCCACTGCCCTCTTCCAGTAGAGTTGCCTAATGGCAAGTCCAGTTCCTGGGTGTCTGGCAAGCTTATCTAAAACACCTGTCTTATCAACCAGCACCAAATATCACAGTTGACTACAAAATATTTTTTAAAAGACTTTTTATAGTATGTAAAAACATATTCATACAGACCAACTTGTAAATTAGAAGGTGTTCACCACAGATTGAGAATTGATTAATATATTCGTTTATATATATGTATATATATATATATTTATTTAACAAATTTCAGTAGGTTTTTGGGGAACAGGTGGGGTTTGGTTATACGGATAAATTATTCAGTGGTGACTTCTGAGATTTTGGTGTACCCATCACCCAAGCAGTATATGCTGCACCCAATGTGTAGTCTTTTAACCCTCACCTCCCTCCTTCCCCTTGAGTCCCCAAAGTCCATTGTCTCATTCTTATGCCTTTTCATCGTTATAGTTTAGCTCCCATTTATAAGTGAGAACATACAATATTTAATTTTCCATTCCTGAGTTACTTCACTTAGAATAATGGTCTCCAACTCCCAGGTTGCTGCTAGGTTTTTGAGTGATTATATGAGGGCAATTCTTTGTACTGGGAATAAAGCGGTGAGCATCACAGGTACAGCCTTGACCCTCCTGGAGCTTGCAGTCTTGTGGGGAGTCAGGGATAATGCGTCTAGTCATACCAGTAAACCTAATGTTATAAACTGGGAAAAGTCTATGAAGGGTAAGCACCAGGGCCTATCAGTGTGTATAACAGAAAGCAATGAAGCTATTTGGCAGACAGTTGGAGTAAGGATGGCATCAGAGAAGGATTCCCTTAGGAAGTGGTGAAACTGTAGATGAGGTAACATTTTAAAACATAATTTCCATAATCCATATGCCGAAGCCTATGAATAGCTCTAGGCCAAGAATCCCCACTCTCTGTAGTGGTGTTCCTGGTCCTGTGATTTAGGTGGAGCAAAGTATGCTGAATGGATAGAAGAGGTTGAGTTGATATCCTCCTGCTCTCCTGGAGGAGCAGTGGGGTCCTGCTTTCAGGGAGCCCCTACATGTGAGTTCCCAGACATGTTCAGAATGGTTCAGTGACCCATTTGCTTTCTGCCTCATCTCTAAGATTTTAGAACCACTCTCCTAATTCTACTTCCTCCCTCCCTTCTCTCCTTTATTCTTCAGGGGACTGAGCTATTACTCACTGTGTGAACTTGGACCCTGAGTTTCACTCTCAGGAGTATCATGAATTGATTTATTCTTTATTTAAAACGAAAAAAGAATTGAAGGCTTTCCCAAGCTAGTGACTTTGATAAGGTTTAGACTTCATTTTATGATTCAATATAAGAAAAGCGAACTCAGAGTCCCACCCTAACCAGGATGGAACCTGTCTAATCAGGGATTTGCCTTTTGAGATGTGGGAAGAGATCAGATGTGGGGTGATATCATAGATGACACTTACAGAACACACCAAGTCAACTCTGTTTATTTTTGAGTTTTCAGAGTGTCACTCAGATGGCGTGGTATCCTCTCCCCTTAAAACAACAGCAACAAAAAATGAAACAGTAAAAGGCACTTTGTCTACAGTTATACCCTTTGTTCAATTCCCAACTTCAGTATCTGTCCATTCATTTTTACTTCTAATATTTCTCCATGTTCTTAGTCACGCCCCTTCTAGATACTCTGTCTTCTCAGCTCTTTTAGGCTTCGAATCCTACCTTAAACTCTGCCTGGTCTACAAAGTCTGCCTTAATTATGAGAAGCTGCATTATAAATAGTTGATTCCCTTACTCCTTCCACTTAAGCATGAAATAGCTAATTTTTGTCTCAATTAGTCTAATAGCCCTGGTAGACAGAAAGAGGATAGCTTCTAGAACACTGTATTCAATATGCTATTCCTCATGTAAAAAACCCTGCTTTCTTACCATTTCAGCTTCCTCGGCCTTGTTTTCAAAGCCCTCTTTCCAGACTTAGCTCCTCCTCATAATGCTTCAAAATAAAATCTTTGCTCTAACCAAACTGGGTTGCTTACTCTTCCCCAAATGTAGTTTTTCTTTTTTCTGCCTCCTTTTGGGTTATGTCATTTCCGCATTTACCAAGAATGAATTATTTATCTCTACTCTGACCTATCCAAATTGCATCATTTTTAAAGACCCAATTTAATCATTTTCTTCCCCTTTAATTCCTTTGCAAACCATATAGATTTTCTCCCCTCTGTAGGATAATTCAATAGGGCTTCTAATCGGTATCATATTTGGCAATTAACCAAATTTTGCAAACACTGTACTGTTTTGCATTATTGGAGTATGTCATAATTTATTTTTTTTCCAGTTTTTGATATTTATCTCTTATCTTTCCAAATAATCTCTTGGTTATGGGGAAGGATCTCCTATTAGATGTCTTGTGTCTCTTGCAGCACCAGTCACAGCGTGTTGCTTCATGGGACTCGGCACAATTTGGTCCCTGGTTGTTACTTCTTTCCAAGACCCGCATGATGTCCTAGGCTCTATGATGCTTTCAATACTTAGGAAGAAGGAAGCTGACACTGGAGATAATGGGAAACAGGGGTGAGTATAGAAGAAATTTTCATTAAATATGGTATTTGATTGATCGCAGATGATGAAATTGATACTTAGAACAAGTATCAATTTCATATGATACTTGTTCTAAGTATCAATTCCATATGAGAAACGTGCTCATGTTCACTCAGTCAACAAATATTTAAAATTTCTGATAGGTGTAAATTGCTATTGAATCTTGTCGGAAAAGACTGGAGCTATCAAAAAGATTCCAGAGTTTGACATTATTTATTAAGGCCTTCAAAAGCAAAGAGTACATCTTTTCAACATGCACACAGAAACAGACACACACACACACACACATATACACTTGTACAAACACTTTATCCCTTAGTACATTTTTCAATGTACTGCTATGTACTACAAGGGGAAAACCTTCTCCTTTCACTTCTGAGTTCTTATGTATTTCTTTCCTTCTAAAACTGAGCTATTACCCAGCATTCAGCTCAGGGCACAAGCAGCCATGACTACACTGGAACTCACCATGACAACCTGGTGAGCCTGACATGCTCACAGGCTGTGTGGTTCTGCACGTTGTGCCTGCAGGTGAGCATGTGCATGGTGACTACTGTCTCAATAGCAGAATTATCCAGGCTCACTAGTGAAGAGACAGCTACCAGTGCTATGCGGAGCCTTGGGCTCATCACTGCCGTGTAATGCAGGGGGTCACAGACATCCACGTAGATGTCATAGGCCGTTGAGGCCAGCAGCAAGAACTCAGTCCCCCCCAAAGGCCAGGGAGAAGAAGAGCTGGGTCCCACATTGGGCAAATATGGTCTTCTTCTTTAGGAGGTAAACCAACTCTGAGGGACCCCACTGGAGGTGTAGCAGGTGTCCATGAGTGAGAGGTTGCAGCGGAAGAAGTACATATGTAGGTGGAGCTGCATATCCAGCCAGATCAGGAGTAGGATGAGCCCATTTCCCGGTAGGGTCAGCAGGTAGGTGGCCCCAAATAAGACAGAGTCCAGCCTGGTCTGCCTGTCACTGGAGAGACCCACTAGTGTGAACTCACTCACCTAGGTCACCTTGTTTCTCCCCATGGAGCAGGTGGGTCAGGCTGCTATGGAAAAAAGTGGGTTAGAGAGGCCTGATCAGAATCAGAATTCACAGTCTGGCACTGAACAAAGGACTGTAAAGAGGACTGCAAATACTTGTATACTGTCTCTATTAGACTGTGAGGTTCTTGAGGTCAGAGATCTTTTCTGATTTTTAAAATATGAAGATTCCTAACAAATGTTTTACAAATAATATTTGTTGGGTCCATAAGTATAAGTGTTTAAAGTGTTTTTGGGGATTATTCTCTGATCCCAATATGTAAATGTGTGTCCTGGGATTTGCCCTCATTCTCATTACTCAGGCTGGGGTCAGCAGCTCTTCCTGCTTCTTCCATAATCTAGGTTGGACCAATGATTGAATCGTTCACTTGGTTCTCAGTATACTGATTAATCAGGTTTAGTTTTAGGTTGATAAGATCAGGACCTCATTGCAGAACATTATATCATCTATAATTATGTCCCAACTTCTTAAGATAATGCTGTTTCCTTGGTGAAATGTTGGCATTTGTTTGAATGTTAAAGTGATTAATAAAAGATGAATGCACACATCACTTATTTGCAATGACAACACTTGGAAACTGACGGTGCCCACAGATGAAGTCAGTAAGGGAGTGGCTGCAAAATCCTTTGAGCTTTGTTCTGGGTAAACCCTTCTGTCACAGCAATGACATGTTTGCCTTTGGGGCACCTCCCTGTTTACTTTGCTGGTCTGCAGCCCCTCTCAAAAGATACAGATGTCATTTTTTTTTCATGTGCTAAGAAATCGTATAGCTTTATTTCTTTATGAATAGCAAGTCCCTTTAGCCCCGTTTCAGTATTCACCTTGTTTCTTTGCAACATGGTGGGAGAAGGTAGTGCTGATGATTATTATGAGAATAAAGAGAGACCATGGGTATGCAGAGAAGAGCCTGACAGGTGGAACAGCCCATTTAGATGCTCATTAGGGGAGGTTTGAGAGAGAAGAAAAAAAAAAAACTCCAGAAATTAGGGTTGACTCTGAAAATCTCATAGGAACCAAGGTGGATACCAGATCAGAACTTTCAACGTTAGCTGCACGTTAAAATCACCTGGGAAGCTGAACATTTTAGATGCCCAGATTATAGTCCAGAGACATTAGGCCAGCATCTCAGGTGGATAAAACCCAGACATTAGTATATTCATAACTTTGGCCAATGGCTTTGGCCAATGGGTTAATCAAACAAGCGGTGTTTAATATCTAAATATGTGTGAGATCTTCCAGGTATCTTTCTGGCATTAATTTCAAATTTAATTGTATTATGATTAGAGAACATAGTCTGCATGATTTCGGTCTTTTAAAATTTCTTGAGATTTGCTTCATGACCCAGTGGCTTATCAGTCCTGATGAATACTCCATGCACACTTGAAAAGGATGTGTGTTCTGTTGACGATGGATGGAGTTAAATGTCAGCTAGGTCTATTTGGTTGATAGCATTGTTCAAGTCTTCCATATCCTCTGTATCCTTACTGATTTTCTGTCTACTTGTTTATTTACTGAGAGGCAAGTGTTGAATTATTCTACTCCAACTGTGTATTTTTAATTTTTTTTGAAAGAGTCTGGCTCTATCATACAGGCTACAGTGCAGTGGTGTGGTCATAGGTCACTGTAACCTCTGCCTCCAGGCTCAACCAATCCTCCCACCTCAGCCTTTGGAGTAGCTGGGACCACAGGCAGGCATTACCATGCCGGGTTAATTTTTAAATTTTTTATAGAGACAGCATCTCACTATGTTGCCCAGGCTGGTTTTGAACTCCTGAGCTCAAGTGATCCACCTACCTTGGCTTCTCATAGGCCTGAGCCATGGTGCCTGGCCTGATACCTTTTTAAAATTTTTTCTTTTTTTTTTTTTTTTTTTTGCTACATATATTTTGAAGCTCTGCTGTTGAATGCTTATACATTCAGGAGGTCATTATTATTTTATTTTGCAGGACCTAAACTATTACTAATCCCATCTAGTGAAATTTAAATTTTACATATTTTGTTTTTCATCTTTGCAAGTCCTATTTAGTTTCTTCTGTTTCTAGGCCTGCATTTGTTGACGGATTTGTTCCAAGTTATGAATCTTATTTTCCCAGTTTTTCAAGGTCTAGTAATTTTTTTATTGAATGTTGGATATTAGAAATCTTAAGTTGTTTAATACTTGATTTTGTTGTATTCTATTTAAGCATTTTAGACTTTTTCTGACAATTACTTATAAATTAGTTTGATGCTTTTGATTTAGGGTAAGTCTATGGTCGTCTTTTTCTAGGGCAAATTTTGCTCAACTTCTAAGATATGGCATCTTTGCAATTCATATGGAGTGCTTTGTATATTCAGTAAGGTTGTTTTATTCTAGCCAAAGACTACTAAAATGAATCCTGGCCCCATAGGAGTTCTGGAAGTTGTTTGTTTTATAGCTCTCCAGTAACTTTTCTTTCTTGGGAGGTTGTTTTTTTCTCAGTCTTACAGAGTTTCACACTCCTCACATACGGATTGGTGTTTAGCTAAGGACTCAGACTGATTTCTGGAGCGGGCTTCCTGTGTAGCTTATTCTTCCTACTAATCTCTGCATCCTTTACTCAGCAAGATTTTCAGGTCTGTTTAAATTCCCTCTCTTTGTGCCACAATGTGGATATTGCCTCTTGGCAGAAAGTCTGGGTGATTGTAAGAATCACCTCATTATTTTTCCTTCTCACAGGAATCACAGTTTTGTGCTGTTTTTTAATATCTGAAAACAATGTTTTTAAATTGTTTTCCAGTTTTCTAGTTGCTTGCTAGTTGCTGGGTAATTCTGTCCTGTTACTTCTTCACGTCTGGGAGTAGGAGGCCTGTGTAATTTTTAAAAATCTATTATTCTATATTCTTAGAGAGTTCTTTCACTTTATCTTTCAACCATCTTACTGATTTTTTTAAAAAGATTTCAGCAATGAAATGTCCTGTTTACATATAAGAAGGAAGGACTGTGTAGTAACTGTGGATTTACTCTGTAATTGTGTAGGTGGAACTATGTTGGGATGAGTTTTTGCCTTGGATGGACAATCTTATCAGCGTTGTAAGCATTTAAATTGTGGATAAATTACGTCAAGTGGCGGAGTTCACTTTAGGATGAGCAGGGAAGGAATTGATTAGAAAACCATTAGTTTCTACAATGCCAAAGGGGTGATATTTACTCGGTGAAAACAACACCAACACTACAGATTCTAGAACTTCCAAGAAATTTTATCTTATGTGTTAGAGAGACAGAGAAAAAAAAAACCTTTTTTTTTTCAGAGGATAAAGGGTAAGGATTTGATTCTGGTGGCAGATAGCGGTAGAGGAGCTGATCTGTGCAGCTAGGCACTTCCTATTGCAGATGCCAAATCAGAATTTGTAACATCTCCTGAGTTCTAATAATTAATCAATTGCTAATTCAACTGTAGCTTTCTGTTTGTATATTCTAGTTGTGACAACCTCTTTTTTATCAATATAGTTTAACCTCCTTTATATTCAAGACATATGTTGAACTCTCTAACCCAACATAATCCTACATATTCCATTCAATTTTATACTTTAAATTTGTTTTTATTTTCTTATCCTTTAAGGTCAAAAATTGACTCAACATGGTTGCTGAGCCGTGCATATAAGAAAATGTCATACTTTAAGGATCATTTGGCTGGATGTAATATTTTTGGATTATACTTTCTTGCCCTCAAAACCTAGTAGAAAATTATTTCATTACCTTCCTGTCATTCCTTATTGTACCTTAATGTAGAGGAAAAGTTCCATGCCAGCCTGATTGTTGGTTTTCCCTGAGGAATCTACTATTCTTAAGTGTTTGCTGTTGGATTTTTTCATATATACTTAAAATTTAACACTTGTTCAGGATGTGTTCAAATGTGAGTCACTTTGAATGATTATATTTTTCTAAAACCTCTGGTGAGCCCTTCATTCCCTCCCTCCCTTCCTCCATTCCTCCCTCCCTCCCTCCCTTCCCTTTCCCTTTCTCTCTCTCTCTCTCTCTCTCTCTCTCTCTCTGTTTCTTTCTTTCTGGAGGCGGCCTGGCTAATTTTTGTATTTTCAGTAGAGACTGGGTTTTACCATGTTGGCCAGGCTGGTCTCGAACTTCTAATCTCAAGTGATCTGCCCACCTCAGCCTCCCTAAGGGCTGGAATTACAGGCATGAGACACCACCCCCAGCCTCTTTCTGAATTTTGATATAGGTTATGGAAAGTAGTGGTTAAGAGACTGGGCCCTGGAATTAAAAATACCCAAGACCAACTCTCGCCTCCTCTACTTTCTGGTAGTGTGGCCTTTCTCAAAATAATTAAATGCACCATGTTATAGTATCATCCCTCTTCCCTTATTCTTTACTGCCCTATTAGTCTCTTAAGAATTGCTTTCTCCAATTGTTCATGGGATGCAGTCTGCAGAGCAATGTCTCAGCTGTCTCAAAAAGCAGAAGTCCAAAGTAGAAGGACAAGTGTTATGTTCTTCGATTAGTAGTATCCCTGGATTTCTGTGAATTATTTAGATATTAGGAAAAGGTCCTCTCAAGATATAGTAATTCACCAGATGATTATATTTTAAACATTTTTACAAGTGTTTATCTTTCTTGGCATTATCACATAGCTTGTATTAGAGTTAAGATTTTTTTTTTTTTCTGGGGGATCAGATGCCATTTAAACTAAAAGTCAGACCATGAATTTTTAAAAAGATTTTCTTTGAGTCAGGGTCTAGCTATGTAGCTCAGGCTCGAGCTCAGTGGCACGCTTGCAGCTGACTGTAGTTTGAACTCATGAGTCAGACAGTCCTCCTACTCAGCCTCCTGAGTAGCTAGGACTGCAAGTGCACTACCACACCCGGCTAATTTACTGAATTTTTATTTTTAGAGACAGGGTCTTACTATGGCACTACGGTGTCCAAGGTAGTCTAAGGCTTTTGATAAGTATAATTCAAGTATCTGCTGTCAATATTTTCTTTGTGAATTAAATAGTTTAATAGAGTTTATTATTTTAGTTTGTATTTATTTGTTGTTGAGATTAAAGATTTTTTCTTATGCTAAATGTTATAAAACAAGTTCTACCTTTGTATTTATTTTATTTCTCCATTTTTCTGTTTGCATGTTCACCATTTTCTTATTGATTGGTAAGTGCCCTTTAAATTAACATACAGTAAAATTGACTTTCTGGGGTGTATTAGTCCATTTTCACACTGCTGATGAAGACATGCCTGAGACTGGGAAGAAAAAGAGGTTCAATTGGACTTACAGTTCCACGTGGCTGGGGAGGTCTCAGAATCTGGTGGGAGGTGAAAGGCACTTCTTACATGGCAGCAGCAAGAGAAAATGAGGAAGAAGCAAAAGCAGAAACTCCTGATAAACCGGTTCATCAGATCTTGTGAGACTTATTAACCATCATGAGAATTGCATGAGAAAGACCAGCTACAATCAACAGAACTGGAATAAGTATTGGTAAGGCTGTGAAGAAGCTGGAATCCTTGTTCACTGCTGGTTCTTTGCTGGAATGTAAAATCATTCAGCTGTGGTGGAGAACAGTTTGGCAGTTTCTTAAAAAAGCTGAACACAGAATTATCATGTGACCCATCACTTCCACTCCTGGGTAAATATTCAAAAGAATTGAAAACAAGTATTCAAACAAAAATTTGTAAATGAATGTTCATAGTAGCAAAAAAGGAGAAACAATTCAAATATCCACTATCTGACTGAATAAACAAATGTGGTCTATCCATACTATGGAATATTATTCAACCATAAAAAAAATTGAAGCACTACTACACACTGCAATATGGAAAGACCTCAAAAACATTATTCTAAGTGAGAAGCTAGACACAAAAGGCCACATATTTCATGATTCCCTTTATATGAGGTGTCCAAAATTGGCAAATCCATAGAGACAGTAAACAGATTAGTTGGGAGAGGGAGTGACTGCTTAATGAGTGTGGGGTATTCTTTTGGGGTATTGAAAGTGTTTTGGGGCAGATAGAGATGAGGTTGCACAATGCTGTGGCATTAAAATGGCAAAAATTGTGAATCATATGTTATGTGAGCTTTACTGCAATTAAAAACTTTTACTAACAATTTTAAAGGATGCTCTTCATTTCCTGTTTTTCAATCCTTTGCTTTGTTGTAACAGATTGAGTAAAAGTTTGAACTGTTCTCAATTCATGTTTTTTGTTGTTGTTGTTGTTTGTTTGCTTGTTTTGGTTTGTTTTCTTTTGTGGTCAAGACAAACCAGAGATTCATAATATTTAGTTAAGAAGATGTTTTAGTCTGATTTTAAAGATTTGTTGGGCCAGGCACGGTGGCTTGCGCCTGTAATCCCAGCACTTTGGGAGGCCCAGTGGGCAGATCACAATGTCAGGAGATGGAGACCATCCTGGCTAACATGGTGAAACCCCATCTCTACTAAAAATACAGAAAATTAGCCTGGTGTGATGGTGGGCCCCTTTAGTCCCAGCTACTTGGGAGGCTGAGGCAGAAGAATTGTTTGAAGCCAGGAGGCGGAGGGTGCAGTGAGCTGAGATCATGCCACTGCACTCCAGCCTCGTGACAGAGTGAGACTCCGTCTCAAAAAAAAATTATTTTAAACATTTTTTCATAATAAAATTATCACTGCTTTGCTTTATGATCTAGGATTTTGGAGCTCAAAAATGTGTGTATGAGAAGAGCAGGAAGAAACTATCCCCAATGAGGAAGCAGGATTCTTTCCTTGCTGAATCCCATGGCTTACTCTAATCAGGCGTAGCATGGCCTCCTAGTCAGGATGAGCTCTGAGCAGAGCCCTCATTTCACAAGAGGATATCCTTAGCCCTGACTGTGTACAAGATGTTTGTTTGAGGTCCCACACGTCTGACTTTCTGGCCAGCAATTTGCTACCACTGCAAATTTGAAAGGGAAACAAGCAGAGGGATGCTCATGTGACTGGCACGCAGCCAAGTCATACTCATCAGAGCTGAGAGATCATTAGTGTGACTTTGGCCCCAAACCCATGGGTGAATTCCCCAACCTAGTGAGCTGGCCTATACTATGTGTGAGTTACTGGCGTGGCCTTTGCACCTCTGACCTAAGGCTTGTTTGATCCCATGGGCACAGTGAATTTTGTAACTTAAAACCTTTTTTCCCTCCTTTTCTCACTGACTGCAGAAACATACATTTAAATATTTTTTAGCAAGAAATAGACTTTCTTCTAATACATTTTGTGCACTGCCCTCACTTCTAATTTAATCATTCTTCCTAATTCATATACACTGGTATATCTTTTCTCCTCCCTCCCCTTTTCTTTCATTTATGAAAATGAATATTTTTTTTAACTTTCTGTAGGGTGTATGTATTTTTAATTTATTGTAATTCACATTGAGAAGACGGCACGGGCCAAAGATGAAGTCTGGATAAAATCCATTTCTCTATTATCTCAAAAGAGAGTAGTACTGATTGTGGCCCTCCCACCTGTTCCCTTACACACACACACCCCCCTACACAGATGCATGTGTCTACACACACATGCATACACATGTTATGCTGGAGAGCAAGGTCCAATGCCCACTGTCTTCAGAGTAAGGCCCTCTCATTACTCAAACCACTCTCTACTGTTTTAATGCAGAGCTCCTCATCCTCCTCATCAGAACTCGACTCAGAGCTGCCTTCACATCCTTGTTCTGCAGACTGTAGATGAGCGGATTCAACATGGGGGTCACCACAGCATAGAAGAGCACCACCAGCTTTTCCTGCTCAGCTGAGGCCATGGAGCGAGGCTGCATGTAGGTAAAGAGGGCCATCCCATAGGACATGGAGACGACAGTGAGGTGGGAGGCACAGGTCCCAAAGGCCTTGCGGCATCCGTGGGTGGAGCGGATCCGCAGGACGACAGCTACAATGTGGGTGTAGGAGAGTGAGACCAGGCAGCAGGGCACCAGCAGCACCACCACACTGGAGACCACTATGACCACCTGATTGAAGGTGATGTCCACGCAGGCCAACCTCATCAGTGCCAGTGTCTCACAGGCCACATGGTTTAGTACGTTGTGCCCACAGGTGGGCAGGTGCATGGTGAGTGCCGTCTCCATAGTGGAATTAGCCAGGCCCACAAGCCAAGAGACAGCTGCCAGTGCCACGCAGAGCCTTGGGTTCATCACTGCTATGTAACACAGGGGGTCACAGATGGCCACATAGCGGTCATAGGCCATTGCAGCCAGCAGCAAAAATTCAGTCCCTCCAATGGCCAGGGAGAAAAAGAGCTGGGTCCCACATCGGGCAAAGGAGATGGTCTTCTTCTCCAGGAGGAAGTGCACCAGCATCTGAGGGACCCTGCTGGAGGTATAGCAGATGTCCACGAATGAGAGGTTGCAGAGGAAGAAATACATGGGCAGGTGGAGTCGCACATCCAGCCAGATCAGGAGCAGGATGAGCCCATTGCCCAGCACAGTCAGCAGGTAGGCAGCCGCAAATAAGACAAAGAGTCCAGCCTGGGTCCCCCTGTCACTGGAGAGGCCCATTAGGATGAACTCACTCACCTAGGTCACGTTGTCCCTTCCCATGGAGCAGGTGGGTCAGGCTACCAGGGGAAGAAGTAGAGTTAGGAAAGGAGAAGTTAAGGTCTCACTTTAGGAGTTGTGGGTTAAGTCCTGAGCTAGGATTGGAGATGGGATGAGGACATTGAACCTCACTTCTTCAATCTAGGTGGTTAGGAGGGAATGCAAAAGTCTTGAAGAAAAGACATTTGGTTTCTGACACTAAACCAAATTCTGAGAGATTCTGAAGGATGAAATTACTGTTTTGGCCATCCTTTCACATTTAGGACCCAGCACAGTTACAGTTATATAGGAGGTAATCTATCAATGCAGAAGGAGTGACAGAGAAAATAGGATGAGAGAAGGAAAGAAAAACTAAGGAAAGACAATAGAAAAATGGAAAAGGAGAGAAGGAAAGTGGAAGATAGGAAAGAAAGGAAGGATTCATCACTGTGGGGTAGCAGTGGCTAAAGTATTGTAATCAGACACTTGAGAACCATAGGGATGTCCTGGGGTTTCTCAGCTCATTTCTTAACTCTGGATTGAGCTGCTCTTCATGCTGCTTCTAGGGCCCATCGAGTCTAGACAGGAATCCTCTCACATCCTTTTCATTTCTCCCCCCAGTCCAGATAAAACTGAAGTCCTTGAAACCAATATCTACTAAGCCCCTGCTGGTGTGCCAGGGTCTGTGCCAGGCATTGGTTATCTGCCTGTGAGTAAGAAAGATAGAAACATGGGTCCTTGCATTCTTGGTTATTATAATGTATCTAGGGACACAGAGATTACATCAATAATTACAAATAATTAATTAAGTATAATTGTGCTAAGTGCTATAAAGGAGAAGAACAAGGTTAGTATTTGGCTAATTACATTTGGAGCTTTGTAATTAAATTACTGCCATAGTTATGCCTTACTCCCTAATAACATACAATTTATAGAATGAGTTTCAGACATTTATTTCTATGTTTAAACAAATGATTAACAAAGTAACGTGATGCAAGCATTTGAAAACCAATGATACTCATCCGTTTCTACTGAATATAAGGTGATGGAAACCCACTGAATCTTTTTAAACAGGTGAATTTTCCCTTGTCAGCTAAGGTTGCACCAGGTCATCTCCCTTCTACCATGCTGACTGGTTCTCTTGAAAAATAGAATTAAGTGCCATCACTTTTTCTTAGTAGAAATATAATCTCCAGGTGTATTTCCTGCTCTTAAATATATCTAATTAGTAAACCAATTAATTTTTAAAAAATTTTTTGAGCATATCAGGCACTATGCTTCCATCCAACCTAGGAAATTCTGCCTTTCAATGTCAGGAATTTGTGTTTAGAAAATCAGCAGTGCCAGAAGATCAAATAATAAATTTTAAAAAGATGGATTCTGGTTAAATCTGAGAATCTAATGAGAGCATGTTTGTGCAAGCCGCTACAGCCAGAGGACAAATGCAATCCATCAGCATTAAGAAAACCAGAGCAGAAACAGAATAAAATACAAGAGAGCCGAAATGCATTATTCCATTGGTTTCTTCTGGCTGGAAACATCAGTGGAGGGAGAGAGCCGAGGACCTGGGTGGAGCCGGCATCGTGCCTGCATTCAGCCCTGGCCCTGCAGTGGCCAGAAGGTGTCACTGTAGAAACTGCTAAGAATAGAAACTGGCCTTGGGTCCTCAAGGTTGGAGATCAGATTCTAGGCTCAGAGCCAGGGGCTGGAGTTTTGAGTACTGCCGTAGGGAGATGGTTCCCTTGTATCAGCAGAAGAAGTAACTCAATGCTGACCTACTGTGATAGGTAGGCTGCTTGTTACTACAGACAGAATCTTCACCTTTAGAGTTGGTCTCAAACATGGAGATATCCTCCAGGAGGTAATCACAGCTATTTAAAATAAAAAGAAATATAGAGGCCAAGTGTCTCATTCCTTTCATTTTATAAACAAGGAAACAAAGGAACAGGAGTGAGGTGATTTGCCCAGGTCTCAGATCTACCTGGAGACTAAGCTGGAACAAGGGTCAGGGCTGCCCGGCACATCTAGCTCTCCCCAAGCCTATGAGTGAGGGGTAGGAAGGAGTTCTGAAAAGCTGTGGTCTAGGAAGGGAGGCACCTGAGGAACCTTAGACGGGAAGCTCAGAGCAGCCATCTTTCCTTGTAGAGAAAGACATGTGGTACATGGGTAAAGCTTTGAATGAGAAGTTAAGGGATCTGAGTTTGAATTTGCCTCTTCCATTAGTCTGCTCTGTGCAACTTACTGGACCTCTCTGAGCCTCAGTTTCTTCATTTGAAATGCATGAATAATAATAATGTCTACTGCACAATATCTTAAGTAAGATCAGATGAACAAATGAATATGAATGTGCTTTTTAAAGTGCTAAGTAAACTTAAGGGGCTGTTACTATGCTCAACAAGTCCAAATTACAGAGGTTAAAGTCTACCCAGGGGTATGGAGACAAGAAACAAGATGAATATGGTCAGAAAGTTAACAGAAGGTGGGTCATAAAGCCCCTTGAAATAAATTATATTGCTTAAACCACCTAATTACAGAGACCCTGTTAAATATAGTGAAGAATCAAAGTGGAGGGTTCACCTGTACTCAACGGGTAGGTAGTACATGCTATGCACACAGTGTGAGCTTAGCACTATTTTATTCCAATAAATTTTGGTGATTTTTTAGATGATGAAAAACTATTTTTATGGATAGATGGCCTTGTTCTTAGCTTTTTGGAATGGAGAATTTTATTCTACTTTTCTCACCTTGGTAAACATGTCCTGAGCACTGTTCAGTGCCTGGTCCAGTGGAAGTTGCTGGAATAACAAATCAATCGGTCGGTCTCCCGCTTAGGAACTCAGCCTGCAGGGAGAATAGAAAGAGTGAGTCATCATGACCTTATCAGAGGAGTTTTCAGAGGAAGCTTGATGAAGACACCTGGTAAGAGGAGACATAGAGTTTGGCTATGTGATCAGCTAAGCAGATCTGTACAAATAATAAAGTAGAAACAAACAACAAAACAAAACAAAAACAAAAACCAAAAATAGTGCCCTTGCCTCTTGAAAAAGTAGATGTGGTTTAAGTTATGCAAAGATTCATATAAGGAGGTCTGGGCTTCAAGCTGTATCCGTAAACCATCTATGTACCTATTGGGTCCATTGCTACGTTTTAAAGTCACAGTTTCCTCGCCTACAGAGTGAGCAAGTTAGATTAGGTACATTAAGATTTCTTCCAGCTCTAAAGATTTGTGATAAGCGAATATACATAATCTGTGGTTTAAACAGTATAAAAGGTGAAAATAGATCCTTTGGTCTTTGATTGCTCTAAGCATGCACAGCTAGTGGGAGTGGGACTGTAGGCAATGAGGTATGGGTTAGTGGGTTTTGGTTCAAAGGATTCAGATCACGCAAGTAGCTGACAGGGGAGGTGTCAATGAATGGGACTAATTGACTGAAAAGCAGAGACTAAGGAACCGGGGAAGAGGATTACACTGGTAGAAATGGCAAAACTACTTGGGCCAAGGCTGAAAGGCTAGCAGCCTTCTGATATGTAAGCCTCCTTCCAAAGTGTGTCCCTGGTAATTCCTGGGTTGGAATGACCCCTAACACCAAGTTTTCTACCAGATCTGGGACCAAACCTTGCCTTAGTTCCATACAAATCATACTTCCTGATGGTTGAGAATATTGACCATCTTCTTTATCAAGAAAAGATGAAGGTCTATGTCTATCTTTGGTTCCTATACCAATCCCAGCCCTTTTCCATTCCTTCTTATCTCCAACAGAATAGAAATGCCTCAAGGCCACAAAAAGAAGTTTCTCCCTTTTGACTTCCATTCCTTAGTTTTTAAAATGTATATCTATATCTACTGAGCACTTCAGTTTATGCTGTTGACTGGATGACTGACCAAGAACTAGGACTCCATGAAGTGGCTTGAAAACACTATGTTGCATCATCTAGGTCATCGGAAGAATTCAAATAGCCTCCAACTACGGCCAGTGAGGGAAATACAGTGGAGGATCACAAAACAGTCCCAGATGCTCCCAGGGATTTGGGCTTTATCCTCCCACCACCTCCTGGTAACCTTCCTTGTGGGTGACTCACCAAGGCTGAGCGCTCACTTCACGCACGGGGCATTTTGAGTGTGGAGATGTACATCTCTTAGAAAGTCCTGCATACAGTTGCTCATGCTCTTCTTGGGGATGCAGGTTTTACTTTGTCAGTATTAGCTGATAACTTTTCAGAATTTAGGCATCCCCAGAGAGCAATTACTTGCTCTTGGTGTGTTTCTTGCTCATTCTTTTCCACAGCTACTTCTTCACAACCACAGCTCCCTTCTCTGCTAAGTTCCCTGTGGAATACATATTCTAAAAACATTTTATTTCAACTTTTAATTATCCTTCTAGTTGCTAGCATAATGAGCCCTTCTCTGACTCTTTTATATCTTTTACTGCCCTTCAATGCTGTGGCATCACTGACGACTTTTGGTTGAAGTCGGGAGACAGAAACATTTACTTTTCTGACCTGGTGGGAAGGAACTGAAAGTAATTGGGAAGGGAAAGAGAAACTGAAATTTTAGAACCTGGTCCCCTTCCTAAAGGAAAAAAAATGAAAGCACCTTCTCCTCTCCTCCCACACACCTAGTTTTAGTGACAGTGACATCTAGTTTTAGAGTGGTGAGGACGTATGGCACATTAGAACCATTATATTTATGGGCTGGGAGCCATTGAGAAGTCCCAAGTTCACAGTCATTAAAATAGTTCTGCAGGTTTCTTGATGGTCTCCCATATCACATTTCTGTTGGGTTTCCTTTGCGTATTTTCATATCACTAGAAGTTTTTTTAAGCAGCTTTCCTAATACTGATCTTCCACTTCTTGGCCATCTTCTACAGTTTTAATTTCTTCACTGGAATTACTAGAAGGAGCAGAGGAAACAATGGGTCAGGATGAGGTTTTATTTCCAATATTTATCAATTTATTACTATGGCAATAGAACATGAGAAAAAAGAGAGACACCAGTGTGTAACCCACTAAAATGTTTTAATAACAGTTGGCCAATATTGCAAGATAAAGGTTTACTTACCTGGAAGATTCGTCATCGTAATGACAATGGATCAGGGAACTGTTGTTTAACTTCATGCTCTTCCCCTTTGGGCAGGACCTGAAGAATCTCAGGTTTATCTCTGCTGCTTCCACCACCCAGGTAAGCTCAGGACCTCAAAAGACCTAGAGCTTTCTTCACCTCAAGGTCTGTGGATGGAAACAACTGCTAGAACTTCTGACTGAGAGTTGTAGCCAAAGGTTAAGAAAGAGAGCAGCAGTAGAAAGAAAACCAAGGGCACCATGAAGGGTAAGAAGAGAGAATGACACCTGAGAGGTGGGACCCCTGATGCACTTTAAAGGCAGACTCGGTATGAACTGACACAGGTGACTCCAGTGTAAAGGAAAAGAACCGTTGGGAACCATCCTCCGCACTACCTTCTACTCTCATCTAATAAAAATATTTCCCTGCTGGCAAAAAAGAAAAATGCATCCTTCTTACTTTTCCAAGCAGTAAGGTTACAGATAATATGTAACCAGATTTTTTTTTTTTTTTTACAAAGTAGGTTAGAAAATAGTAGGAAAAATAATATATATACAGTCGGATGTATATAAAGATTGAAAAGTAGAAAAAGAACAGGCAGGATGACCATAAAATGTCTATGGGTTAATCTCTAGGTAAAAGGATTATAGGTATTTTTCTTATTTTTTGGCTTATCAATATCGACATGGCTTGGATTTGTGTCCCTGCCCAAATCTCATGTGAAATTGTAATCCCCAGTGTTGGAGAGGAGCCTGGTGGGGGCAGATTTCACTCTTGTTTTCCAATAGTGAGTAAGTTATCACAAGATCCAGTTGTCTGAAAGTGTGTGGCACCTCCCGCTCTCTCTCTTTCTTCTGCTCCGACTGTGTAAGACGTGCCTACTTCCCCTTCACCTTCCATCATGATTGTAAGTTTCCTGAGGCCTCCCCTCCATGCTTCCTGTACAGCCTGTGGATGGAACTGTGAGTCAATTAAACCTCTTTTCTTTGTAAATTTCCCAGTCTCAGGTAGCTCTTTATAGCAATGTGAGAACAAACTAATACAAATATTTTTAAATGTTTATAATAAACATGCATCTTCCTCTAATATGAATCTAAATGAAATTTTAAAAATTCATATATCTGATATAGACATATGCAGGGTCTAGCCCCGCAGGGTCTAGTGGGTATTCTTTTGTGTGTGGAGATGACAGATCATAGAAAAGAAAGAGACAAGGACACAGAGATAAGAGAAGAATTCAGCCGGTGTCAGAAGACCACTTCTACCAAAAAGGGGTGGAGTCCAGCAGTGGCCCCAAATGCCTGGACACCCTGATATTTATTGTATACAAGGCGGGGGGCAGGGCTGGAGAATGACTCATCTGACGTGATTGCTAAGGGTCAAGCAAATCACGTAGTGACAGTACGTGGGGCCACGTGGGTAGAATTCAGGGGGCCATGTGGATATAGTACAGAGGGTCAGTGGATACAGTACAGAGGGCCCCTTCCTCTCAGGTAGCCACTTCAAGGAGGGGAGGCACTTATGTCAGTATGTTTTTATGCACTTATCAGAGAGAGCAAAGGCTTTTAGGATTCCTCTATTCTTACTTTTCACAGCTTCTAAGAATTTACAAGGGTGCATTAGGTGAGAACGTGGAACATGAAAGTGGACAAGGTTGGTGACCATCGGAGCACAGCACCATGGAGAGGTGTTTAAACCCCTGGATGTCTGTGGGCCAGCCTGGCTAATGTCAAACCTTTCTCAAGAGCCGGCAGAGCAGTTTTCTCCGAACTCCGCAGTGAGAGAGAAATTCCCCCTCATGGCCTGCTAAGCACCCCTGCCCAGATGCTGGTGTTACCTCAAGGCCTACCTGCCAAGTAACGAGCACCTTCCCAGGCGCTGGCGTTACCGCAAGGCATTTACTCTCGCCTCCTGATCACTTCTCACAATGTCCCTTCAGTTCTGAATTATATTTCACCCGATTATGTCTATACTATAAGACTAAAATGTTCCTACACTAAAGATTAATAGAGAATAATAATGTAATAAAATTATATAATTGATTATGTGATTGAATCTAGTATCTATTTGGTATCAATTCTATAATGAAGTAATCAGTTTATATCTAAATAATCAGTTATTTATTATACTGGGACAGATTGTGCCCTTAGTCTCCTGCCGTGGCACCTGAGCAACTTTATTCCCACATACATATCACATTGAGATAGTGATATTAGGAAATTAACTTGCTGTCTTAATGCCTGGCACTACTAAATAGCCTTTGGGCAACATAAGTGAGCATTCAAGGGTAGAGTAAATATACAATTAAAGTTGTATCTCAGCAAAGTAGATGTAACTATAGGTTTTGGATTATTTATACCATCAGAGATAAATCTGGAAATATTCTACAGTGGCAAACACCCTGGACTAGAGGCAGGACAGTGGGATTTACTCCAGCTTTAGTACAAAGAGCTCTGTGACTTTGTACAAGTCAGTTAATCTCCCTGGGTCTGTTTCTTTGTTTGTAAAACAAAGTGGTTGGATTGGACCTAAAGGTCCTGAAGTTCTGGAAGTCTGTGTTTTTCAGCATATACATTACAGCATTTTCCTTTCATTCTAAATTCTAGATTCTGAGGTCTGAGACTAAAGTCATTACATCATGAGTTCCAAACTGGACTTAAGAAGACAGGAGGAATAATTTCCTTTGAGATTGACCTATACCGGGAGTTTCAAGGAAGAAGGCAATGACAGACCCCCAGCCTTGGACGTAATTGATTTCCTGTGATATCTGTGTGGTCCCAGGCCTGCTGCTCACCTAGGTCTTTCCCCTCTTTCACTCCTTTGGAACTGCCTCACCACTACCCACTTTCCTACTCTCTCCTTCCCGACTCCAATATCTCCTTGCCACAAGATTTTCCTGTTACTAGCAATAGTTTAGATTACTCCCAGGGAACTACTATATCTGGTTCTCAGTTACTAACCTTTCCATTCAGCTCTTTCCATTCCATTTTCACCAGAATTAATATTTCTCCCTCCTTCCCCAGTGAAATGTAAATGGTACCTTCTGGGAAGCATTTTATTGGAACTGATGTCTGCTATGCTTGACAGCATCTCCAACAGCCTCAGATACAACTCATCATGAATTAGCTCTGTCATGACTGGGTTAGAATACGGTTCTGCTTCCTATCTCTACATGCTGGAAAAATTTAATGTGGCATTTCTATGCTTTGGTCTTTGCTCTGTGCATACCCAATAAATCACTTAGGGGAAAGCACTTAAGTGGTAGTGATAGGGATGAGTAACTAAAATTTAACGAACACTAAATGCTTTATAAGAATCATCTCATTTAAACTTGACATAATTTCCTTATTATGTATTAACATTGGATGGGCACTATACATTCCATTTCTAGAAAAGAAGTCCTTCTGAGGGACTGTGTTAAGGAAAACTGCTTCCACAAGGGGCGTGTTTCCAAAGGCAAGAGCTTGCCAGCGCCATGCCTCCATCCACGTCCCCAGATGGGAAGTAAAGTTCTTTGTCTTACTTTCCCACATGTGGGCTAGGTAGAAATTCCAGGTGACCCTCTTGTTCAAAAAGCCTGTGAAAAGCTCTGGGAGTTTGCGGACCTAGCAGCCAATCCAGTATCAAAGTCAAAGATCAATCACTCCAGCAGAAGTTTGAAAAAACTCCTCTCATTAAACAATAACATGAATGGGGCAGGAATAACTCCAAGGTTAAAAACCTACTGTCCCTTACCTGTGAGGATATTCCCTCCAGATTTCCCTCCCATGGTAGCATGGGAGCTCTCTCTCCTTCTCTCTCTCTCTCTCTCTCTCTCTCTGCCTAATAAATCACTCTCTTTGAGTCTGTGATATTTATTTGAACGGTAAGCTTACTGTGCCTCCAGGGCTCCTTCCCCTATTCCTGGGGCAAGAGAGGCCAAGGACCTGGGCATATTGGATGGGGGAATTGGAAGCCTCTTTGGGATGCCCCCGCAGCTCTGCTCGTGTCCCCTGTTACATCTTTGGCGATTGATGGGGAGCTGAGCCCCTGCACCCTGCCTTGGTTACATCTTCTTAATAAATTACAAGTACAAATATGAAATCTGAACAATTTTTACTTCATGTCTATATGTTAAGATAACTTGTCTATATGTTAAGATAATGAATTTGAATATTCTTCACTATATGTTAAGATAATGAATTTGAATATTCTTCACTGATGTTCCCTGAAAACATAGCTACTTTGTTTTCTATAATGATCTTCTCTTCCTGAGTCTCTATTCTATGGGGTACTGTAGAAAGAAGACAAAAAGCAAACAACACACCAGTTAAAGGAATCTTAGTTTTTTACAGTATAAATGGTCTCTGTTAACTTAAAATGATCTTTCCAGGTAGATATTTACTTAATTTGAAGTTCAACCTTATATCAGAGTGGTTTATTTCTTTTTCTTCTTTATCAACAAAGCTTCTGGGTATAAGACAAAACCTGATAGTACTGACTCATAGGGCTTCAATGGTTGTGTAGAATCACTCTTGCTTCATGCTGGTCCCGTTGCTGGCTTCTTCAGCTGGACAACCACTCTTATCTTTGCATATTCACATGTAGGGTCCAGCCCTACAGGGTTCTGTGAGCCCCTCCCGGCTTGTGCGGAGATGAGAAATTGTAGAAATAAAAGACAGAAGACACAGAGATAGAGAAAAGAGAGTTTGGGCCCAGGGGTTTACTGCTACCCAAATCGCGGAGACCAGCAGTGGCCCTGAATGCTGGGACACTCTCAATTTTATTGAGTTGCAAATCTGGGGGCAGGGTAGATAGGGCATGGCAGTGGTAGGGTCAAGTACATCACATGTCATTCAGTGAGCAGCTCAGAAATTTCTGGGAGCGGCTCAGAAATTTCTGGTACCCAAAGTGAGGTAAGGAGCATAATGCATCAGCACTTTTTCCATACTTATCAAGAAAGAACTAAGACATTAAGATTTATATTACTATTACTGATTATCTTTTCTAAGAAAAAAGGAACCAGGCGTAGAAGCAGAACATGAGAGTAGACATGGAAGGTGACCACTGAAGCACAGCATCACAGAGACAGTTAAGCCCCCGGATGTCTGCTGGTCTACCTGACAGCTGCCAGGCCTTACCACAAGAGCTTGGAGAAGCGGAGTTCTCTCCTAACTCCTCTGGGGAAGGAGATGTCTCAGTTATTTTGGACGTCTCCTTCCCTAGCTGGCTAAACAGTGGGCACTTTCCCAGCACTGGCGCTGCTGCACAGCCAAGGTGCCCTCCAGCAGCCCTTATATGGGTGTGACAGAGGGCTTAGAGCATCTTGCTTTAGTGTCATTCATTTCACAATGTCACCCCAGCTTCACACTTCCGATCTGAGAGGCATTAGTAAAAGAATTAAGATCACCTGTGAATAACTAAGATTACATATGAATAACTAATAACTATTCCGGTTATATTTCTAGCTACTTTCTTCTTCATTATTTATATGGAAATAGGCTGAAGGTTTTTGCTCCTGCCTCTGGGCTTGTGGGATCTACCCCCTATATGCACATGGCAGGTTTCTGTTGAGAAGCAGTTTATGTGGATCCAGCCTGTGGCATCCACTCTTGGAGGCTGTGGCCAAGGGACCCATGGACTGTTTGTTGTCTTGGCTTTGTCAAGGCTTGGTGGCCACCTTCTTGTTGAAATGGTCCCACTTCTGGTTTTCCAGTGCTGTTATTCCCCCAAACACACACACACCACCTCCCAGACATGACTGATTTCTTCTGGAGCCCTGGGTTGGGAAATCCATTCTGTAGCCCTCAGCGATCTGGCCGTGTTTTCTCCACCAAGCTGATCCCCTCTGGCACGTTCTTTGGTTGAGCTTCCAGCTGCTTTCTGTTTCTGCACCTCCCATTTGAGGCAAACAGGAACCTGAGGCATGTATTCCATATTCTAGGGAGCTAGGAACGTGCTCAGATTGGCTCCTGTGGCACCTCCTTCACTGCTGCCCTTCTATCGTCCCCCAGCATCTTCTGGTTTCTGGGTCACCCTGAACAACAGTCTCCTGGCAGCCCTCTGAATGGGGATCAGGAAAATATTTCTACCTTTGGCCTCTTCTTTTAATCCTATGTCTCAAGCCTCAGGGCCTCCGTCCCTTGGAGGGCTGGTTAGAACACATATATTTGATTGCCTGCTTCTACTAATTTTCTCTTCCTTTATTTCTTCCCAAGCCTGTGTCAGAAAGGGAAGGTTTTGCTCCCTTATGGAATGCAGGATTTCCCTTATGTCATATCCTGAGTTCCCTAGTTTATAAAAATCTCAGTGTTCAAATCCAAAGGTTGTGGGTTTTGATGTCAGTGCCTCAGGGCTTCAGAAATTTGGAATTAATAAAGATAAAAGTAGATTGGTCTATTTTTCTCTAAGCGTTATCCTTATACCTACAATTCTCCATATAGTGTCCATCTTGGACAGGGAATTAGGCATCTCTTCTCTTTGTTATCGAGTTCGTCCTGCCTGCTTCCAGTGGACAAATTGGTCCTTTTATTTCTTTCTGTGGCTGCCCCTCTCCTTGCCCATAAAGGAAATTCCTCTGTGGATTTCTTCTCCCCATTGGCTTCTAACCCTCTTTAATCTCTGTGCTTCATCAGCATCCCAGTCCCGACTTAGTGCTCAGCCTCATCTTGGCCTTTGGCCTGGGCTGCCAGTCATTCTGTTCCATTCCAGTCTTTCATGGGTGCAGCTGTGGATCTATGTGAGCAGGGGATGGGATGATGAAATGCAGCCAGGACAGGGTACACAGCAGCGCCAAGCAGCTACAGGGTAATCAGATTCTGAGCACTAAACACAAGGCACATGGGACATTTTTCTTTTTCTCTTTTTGAGACGGAGTCTTACTGTCACCCAAGCTGGAGTGCAGTGGTGTAATCTCTGCTCACTGCAGCCTCTGCCTCCTGAATTCAAGTGATTCTCCTGCCTCAGCCTCTGGAGTAGCTGGGACTACAGGCACCTGCCACTACGCCTGGCTAATTTTTGTATTTTTAGTAGACACAGGGTTTCACCATGTTGGCCAGGCTGGTTTTGAACTCCTGACCTCAGGTGATCGGCCCACCTTAGCCTCCCAAAGTGCTGGGATTACAGGCTTGAGCCACAGCACCCAGCCGACATGGAATATTTTTTTTTAAATTTATTTATTTTTTTATTTTTTATTTTTTTGAAAGAAAGAAAAAGAGAGGAAAGAAAGTGAGAGTGAAAGAAAGAAAAAAAGAATGTAAGAGAGAAAGAAAGGAAGAGAAAGAGGGAGAGAGAACGGTATTCTTGTTCTATTGCCCAGGCTAGAATGCAGTCTAAAAATGGGTATTAAAAACCTCTTTTATGCCAATAATTGTGCTTAACAATGGAGACAGGAAGGAATAAGAGATGAAAATAACAAACAAGCAGCCAACC